>JAVKPL010011035.1:0-113895 GCA_032173675.1 Gastrolobium villosum | reverse complement strand
CGTTCCTTCCCATACCTCCTCTTCCACCTGCTCACCTCTATTCTGGTATTGCGTAGCTCAGCCCGCTCTCCGGGCATAACCATCATGTATCCTTTCCCCTGTCCGCGGATTCATTCCTCCGCCTTCATAGTAATCCCTTTCTGGAGAACCCCTAGACTCTTGACAAGGTTGTCTTCTCCTCACTTCATTTCTTCCGTTTCTCTCGGCGGTTGGGGGTGATAAAGAAATATAACTAGGAAGAGGAGATACCATGAACCTCTCCCCTGTTAGGAGATTGCTGCTAATTCCTTACAGGGTGCCTTTCTTCGTATCACGCCTCATTTGTCCTCTTTCTGGGTGTTGCCTACTTCTGATATCCTCCACCAACTGAATTAAAGCTTCTCCAATGGTGTTCGAGACCGACTCCTTCCACTAGATCGAAGAGTCTTCCTCTCCTAGGTATCCTCCCTCATCTTCTGCTCCCTCATCATGGTAGTGGCTTGCCATGACTCAAGAAAATGCGTAGGAATCTTTTTACCTATTCCCACAGACAGCGCCAAATGTTCTTGATGAACATTAGTATTGTTATCTTATGATCGTAAATCCCCTTGCATTAGGCACCTATCCTTCATATTTATAGCTCTGGTCCTGCTGGGGTGGTTACTCTAATCGCGGGTTATCATCCCTACTATCATGGAATCGTGGGTGGGCCCATCTTGGTGCTTTGGTACTCGGTCATCTTAATTGTTTCGCTGGGCAAAAATACTTCCAGATTCCATCGGTAATTGTCATCACATATCAATAGCCGAATGTATGAATCCAGAACAATATGTAAAAAGTAAAATTATCTTATATAATATTACAAACACTGGTCCATATTATATGAATGTGATGTGGACGATTCATACGCCCTTGTATTTAATTTGTCATGTGGATGCACCCACCAGATCATTAACAAGTTTCAACCATATCCTTGACTTTACTACATTCAAGGTATTTCATAATAAAAAAAAAAATTTTATGTTTATTATGTTGTAGGAAAATTGATTGTATAATATTATAGAGATTCGTTTTGCGTGCCATTTTTTTTTTATTTTAAAATGTGTTGGCCCTACAAAATGTTGTGTGCGTGAGAAAGTTTGTTGTGTTATGTTAAAGGATAAAACGAAAACGCTACAAAAAATTTTTTGAATTGATAAAGTGCTGCGTTGGCGTATTTAATATGAACTCAGAAGTACTTGTTGGATCCTGGATTCAAGCGGTTATTGTGAACATGGGTTTACATTACGGCCATAAAGAATCGGTTTATCATTTATCATTTAACATGATCACAAAAAATTCCCTACACACGCAATATTTTGTGGGGCCCGTAGCAAAAAAAAAAACTCTGGCATGCAAAACGAATCTCTATATATAATATTACATAACCAGTTTTCCTACAACATAACTCTTATAAAATCCATAAACAATAATAATTAAAGGAAGCTTATATTGGAAAGAAACCATGAGGATCGGATTTCCCAATCAGTTTTTACGCACTCGCAAAATAATAATAATAATAATAATATTGAAGCGTTATCAAGATATGCATCTGGATACATGGATGGTATATACGTGCGATTAAAAAAAAAAAAAAAAAAAACTGTAAAAAAATTAAGCGGGGAAAAAATAACTGAAATCCTTGCTTGAACATAACGACAAAAAAATAAAAATATAAACTGAAAGAATTTGTTTGAGTAAATACCTTTTAAATCAACAATAAAAAATATGGAACTCATTTTAATTTTTTAGAGAAAAAAAAAATCGACTTATATCTAAAAAATTTCAGTTCTTTGAAATTGTGGTCCCTCAAAATCTCAAAGAAGACATATATTAATCCCTTAAAAAGATTAATATATTGTTATAAAAAAAAGATTAATATAAATATATTTTTTCTAGGATTAAGATAAATTCCGTGTTTTTTATTGAGAATCGAAAAGTATTTACTCTAGTTTTTTTACGTCGAGACCTACAAATCTCCGAAGATAATCAAAGTGAGACTGTGAGAGTCGGACATCAATAAAAAACAAAGAAATTTGTAGTGTAGACCCCTATGTAGCACCAATACCGACATGGGACACGTGACACGATACGACACGATACTCCGACACGTTAATTCTAAAAAAATTTAGATTTCGACACGTTAGGACAGGTTTTGATATTAAATAATATTTTTAATTTATGTAGTATATATTATATTTAATATTCAATAATTTAACAAAAAATTGAATCTAAACCTATAATATTCATAATTTTGCAAAGAAACATAACATATCCCAAATATTTATATTAAACTCAATAAAATGATAATCGTAATCCAACGAATCTAATAGTTGGAACTAAAAACTCAACGCAAATCAACATTTGAACCTTTTTTTGAATTTCTATAATGCGTATTGGAGTGTCGGAGTGTCCGAGAGTGTCGGGAAGTGTCGGACACGACACGTCAGGGTTTTTGAAGTGTCGGTGCTTCATAGTTAGACCCTACTCACATCAACTTATAGAATAAATAAAAAGGAAGCAGATATATACGTTACTAAAAAAGAAAAAGAAAAATGAAGCAGATAAAATAATTAACTAGAATGTCATCTTCACTTGCTTGAATGTAAACCTTCAAAATAATTTTCTCTTTCAAGATTATGAAAGTGAGAGTACGTCTTATAAAACCGGACCGACCCGGCCGGACCGACCCGGCCGGATCGATCCGGGAACCGATAAATTGGTCATATGATCGGTCCGGTTCAAGTAACGGACCGGTTATGCATCAGAACCGGTCCGACCCGGTCGATTTTCATGAAAACCGGTGACCCGGTCGGTTAACCGGTGACCCGGCCCGATAACAAAAAAAAAATGTAAATTTTTAAAAAAAAAATAAAAATCATAATGGATATATTAGAATATTTTTTTTGCTTATTAACTTACATAAGTTATGTACCTACAACACTAATATTATCTCAATTATGCACTATTCAGAAAATTCTGATTTGATTTATAATTACAGATATCATTTTCTTAACCTAAAGTCTCATATCACGATCATTATTTTTTTATTTTATCTTTTATTGGATAATAATATGTCATTTATTATTTTTTATATTAAAATATTTGAAATTTTTATCTTTTGTTTTTTATATTTAAGTATGTTTATAATTTTTTAATATAAATTATAAAATTGCATATAATTACCGGTCATGCAGTTGAACTAGTGATCCATTGGTTGAACCAGTGACCCAGTACCTCGACCGGGTCAATAGCCGGGCCGGTTTTAATAACATTGGTACATAGGGCATCACTCAATATATATATATATATATATATATATATATATATATATAAGTGTACATTACCCCACTTGTAATGTGACATATGATAAAAGAAAAAACTTAAAAATGAAGTAACAATCAGGCGGAGTATGAAGCTTTCATAGCCGGCCTCCTTCAGGCTAAGGAGCTTGGAGCCCGAAAAATTAGAATTTGTAGTGACTCCCAGCTGGTCACTTCACAGATCGAAGGTAATTATCAGGCAAGAGGACCCCTGTTGGTAAAATATCTGGAACACGCCAAACAGATAATGGCACATTTCGAGGAAGTTGAAATCAGCCACATCCCAAGAAACGCAAACAGCAGGGCGGATATATTATCCAAGCTAGCCAGTACAAAAGGATGGGGCAACTACAGAACCGTGATAGAGCAGAATATTCCCGAGCCAACCTGCATGATGCAAATCTCGCAGATAGATGATTGGCGTAGCAATCTCATTACATACCTTGAAAGGGGTGTTTTGCCTGAAGAAAAAGCAGCAGCCAAAAAACTCATCCGAGATGCAGCATCATATACCATGCTTGAAGGGCAATTGTATAAAAAGGGGATCTCCTCTCCCTTGTTAAAATGTATAAACTCGGATAGAGCACAATATGTTCTATCCGAGATACATGAAGGGATTAACGGCCAGCACGTCGGCGGGAAAGCCCTAGTTCGGAAGGCACTTCGTGCCGGCTACTTTTGGCCATCCATGGCGAAAGATGCGAAGGATCACGTACAACGGTGCGACGAATGCCAAAGGCATGGCAAAAACCTTTTGGCTCCACCTGAGGAGCTGAGTTTTATCACGGCTCCATGGCCATTTTACAAATGGGGAATGGACATATTGGGCCCGTTTACGGCAGCAGAAGGTCAGCTTAAGTGGCTAATAGTCGCAGTTGATTACTTCACCAAGTGGATTGAAGCTGAACCAATTGCTACCATCACTTCGGCCCGAATACAGCGTTTCTTAGAGAGAAACATAATATGCCATTTTGGGATCCCAGCTGAAATTGTAACGGATAATGGAACCCAGTTCACCAGCAAAGGGTTTCAAAACCTTCTGACCGGGTTTCATATCCGACACAGATTTGCTTCGGTGGAACACCCTCAGACAAATGGTCAGGCTGAAGCGGCTAATAAAATTATAGTTGAAGGATTACGCTGACGTATGGAATAATCCGCTAAAGGTAAGTGGGTAGAAGAGCTCTATTACGTGCTATGGGGCTATAGAACCACGGTTCAAACCTCTGTGGGCGAGTCCCCCTTCAAATTAACATATGGGTGTGAAGCTATGATTCCAGTGGAGCTAGGGGAACCATCTTGGAGAAGGGTTCAAACTCTCGCGCAAACAGAAAAGGACAACAATGATAAGATGGCAGTCGAGCTAGACCTGATTGAGGAGATCCGGACTATGGCATACTGCAGAAACTATGTGGCCAAGCAACTTGTAGCTAACCGATTCAATAAAAAAGTGAGACCACGGTCATTTGAAGCAAAAGAATTAGTCTTACGCAGGGCGGACATAGGAGGACGGAACGCTTCACAAGGGAAGTTAGCTCCAAGATGGGAAGGGCCTTTCAGAGTCAAAACTAAACTTTCCAAAGGAGCTTACGTGTTAGAAACTTTGCAAGGGAAGCATGTGGGAAGAACATGGAATGCAGATAAGTTGAAAAAGTATTACAGTTAAGTTGAATATCTTGCTTATGAAAAACACAAAAAGGATAGTTTCTTTTCTGGCTTTGTAATTCAATAAATTGCAAATATGCAATGTCATTTTCGTTATTTACAAGATTGTAATTTCCGACTCTGGCAATTTATGCAATGCATACACAATCCGACGTATGGGAACCAATGCCTAACAAGGCTCAATATCTCACACTCGTCGTAATCCGGAATGATAGAGCCGACCTGACTTAAAAGCAGGATTGGAGGCTTAAAATCTTCGACATCCGACATTTTGAAACCCATCCTGCCTAAACGGCAGGGATGTGTGTCTCCCAAAAAATAAAAAAAAATAAACTCGTTGTAATCCGAGTTGTTGGAACCCAGCCTGCCAAATAGGCAAGGGCCGAGTGTTCTAGCCCGAGCTAAGGATTTGAACCCGCCGCGCGTAAAAAGCTCAGTTGAGCGTTCGTCTACAAATTAAATCTGAGCTGTATGAACCCATTTTTGACCTAAAAAAGGCAAAAAATTAAGAGTTCTGAGACTCGCGAATCGGAAAATAGGCCGGGGTGTTTGAACCCGCCTTGCCTAAAGGGCAGGGTTGAGAGTGCTAACCTCGTCTCAACTATGAAAAAAGGGATAATGCGCCAAGGGGACGCCCTCGCACATTCTCCCAGCCAAAACGAAAATTCGAAGCTCGAAATATACGAGACGGATATTGCAAATACAGCACATACAAGCTAAACAATTAATTCTAATTCTTGAATTAATAACAAGTTAGCGCAAAAAGTGTTTTTACAGCATACAGCCGGAGTACCAGCAAAAGACTACAAATTATGGGGTATCCCCCCTCAAAACTGCCTGGATGTCGGTGTCCAACTGCCGATTTGCAGCTTCAAACTCAGGGTTGGGCACGACATCCTCGTCATCTGCTGCGTTGGGTTCCTCGGCTGAAGAGTAGAATACACCACCACTGACGTTGCCAAAGCAATCCAGTTGATCCAGGCTGAGGGGCACTTCAGGGTTGAAATATTTTACCTAATTCACAGCATTTTTAAAGGCGGAACCAACAGCCTTCTCAAGTGCAGCCTGACACTGATCACAGTCAGCCTGCAGTTCCTCCTGCTGAACCCTCATCTGTTCCAGCTGTGAAGTCATCTCCCTATGCTTTGCCTCCGCCTCGGATAGCATGGATAACTTGGTCTTGAAAAAATTAATTAAGGTATCCTTCCCACCCTCCAGACCAAAGGAGTCCGAAACAGATTTAAGGTCGGCTTCCGAACGCTGCAGAGACAGTTTTAGCTCGGCCGAGTCAGACTTCAAAGTCTGATTCTCTTGTCTTAGCTGGTCAAGATCGCCCTGCATTGTGATCTTCTCACTCTTCAGGGTATCCTTCTCGGCTACCACCTCGGAGTGCTTCTCCAGCATAATAGAATATGGCTTCATTAGAGAAGCCGCCTTGAACAGGTACAGCTCGGCTTTCTGTAGTTCTTCAGCCTCAGCCTTGGACGGTTGGGGAGAGCCATAAAAAGAGGGAGGAGCGCGAGTCACACCACGTAGCTCGGTAGTAACTCCCATCTCCCAGAGAGAACTCCTCCTCAAACCAGCAGGAAGGGGGGAGGGTGGGGCGCTGCCTCTATCGACGGACACTACAGCCCGGGTCGTACCACCACCAGTAATGAAGGGGGTCTCTTCTGGCTCCCCATCCAGCCAACTCTCACCATCGTGCGTCAAATCCAAGATGAGTATGCTACGATAGGCGTCGGGGTTGGATGAACCAGCACCTGGAGAAGGGGCAGCAAACTTCGCCTTCTTTGCTGGAGGAGGACGGGCGACACCTTTACCCCGGAGGGCCCGGCAGTAATCCGGTACATCATCCGCGTTGGGATTCATTGTTGAGCCTGGCAAGTGAAACAAAGTGAGAAGGTCACCAGCAAAACCAAGGAAATAGAGAGTACATATAGCAGAATCAAAATGGCAATAAAAAAACAAATGTTGAAAAGCATACTGGGCTGATCACTTGCAACACAGGATTTAGCAACCAAGGAAGCAGCACTCATATGACCTTGGGTACGAATATGGGTTAGCAAGGTCTTAACACTGATCTTTTCCTCGGCGGATAAGGCAAGCTTGTAGTCAGCCGGCTTACGGAGATAGTGTTCATGGGACCAGTATAGTGGGAACTTTCCCTCATCTTTTTCCCCAACAAACCAAGGTCTCTCACCAACCTCGGCCACGACCTTGAAATACGAGCCCTTAAAATTTTTGAAGGAGTCGTTGTATACGGAAAACAGTCTCCTGGAAGGTTTACTGATGCGACCCCGGATGCTGGCCCAACCCTTTAACTTGGGAGGTTCAGAACCGGAGCGTGGGGTATAAATATTAAAAAAGTACATAAACAGGGCGACAGAACAATTCACCGACAAGGATAAGCAGAGCTGCTCGAAAGCAACAATGTATGCCCATCTATTGGGGTGAATTTGGGTTGGAGCCAGAAAAAAATGGTTTAAAAGGCATATTATAAAGGGGGAGAAAGGGAAGCGAATGCCGATCTTTGTGATCAAATCTCGGTAAAAAAAGAAAAAGGGGGGCTCCTGCGGGTTCCGACCCGAGCACACCGGCTCATCCTCTGCAGGGCAAAAAGTGTTAAAACCTATCGGGTTGCCAATTGGCAACCCGGATATCTCCTCAGTGGTCATGGAGGATCTGAAGCTAAGAACCTCCTGTGTAACCCAGGGGAATTGCCTGCGCAGACTGGCACCCACGGGGGCAGAACCCTCTTCGACCGCTACAACCCCGGCCTCTAGCTCCTGGTTGGATGATGTAGTCTCCACGTTGAGTTCTGCATAAGGGGACTCCATAAGAACCTAGAACAGCAAAATGGGTGGATTAAACAACAAAAGCAGCAAATACACGCACCTGAGTTAAATAAACTACAGTGTGAAGAGCTTGAAGAGCTGTCTGAAGAAGTCATAGGGACTGAAGTTTTAAGTCCGGGGTCGTGAGAGCAACTGCCTAGGACTAAGTTCGCCATGAAATCATTGCCATTCCCGATAAATTGTGCGCTGAGATAAACACAGTTGAAGCACGGATTCGGATTCCGAGAGGATGGAGCCGGTAACACGGGCTGGACAGAGGATTGATTTAAGGCAACGGCATCTTGTTGGCCGGTAATGAGAAGGGAAGGGGGCCTATGTCTACTGCCTGAGACAGGATTGGTGCTTGCGGACGGATAGCCCGCGGCACGATTAAAATCCCGGGATCGACCTCGCCTGGTGGACCGAGACCGCCCTCGACCAGTGGGCCGGGATCTCACTGATGGACGACGTTCGGAGCCAGGAGCGGGAGGACGACGTCCAGGCCCGGAAGTCGGTGGCCGACGTCCTGGACCAAAAGAGGAACCATGGTTTCGAATCACCTCCTCTTCAGCAGCTCTAGCCTCTTCCTCTGCCAGAATCTCGTCACTCCGGCCAAAAACGCGAGGGCAAGTGGCCCTCCTATATCCGTAAGGAGTTCCCTCATCCATACTGGGAACTTTTCCAGGCAAGAATAGCAAACGTAACCGGCGACGATAAGAAAACCGAATGTACAGGGGACGAATACAGGTTTGACGAAATAAGAAAAGCAACAAGACAGAAACACAAGCAATAGCAATAACAGAGAGCAAGGAAGTAAAGAAAGTCAAAAAACCATACCTGCAGAGCAATTAATACCAAATACTTGATGAGGAAGGTTGATACTCAGCAGGAAGACCTCGAAACACAACGAAACGCAGCAAATCGCCAACGCACTAGCAATAGAAGCAGAAAAACGAGGAAAGTGGAGAATGACAGTGAAATAGGGAAAAGAGGGGAAGTTCAGGGGTTATGACCCGCGAAAACGAAAAGACAAGGGCAAAAGGGTAAAAGTAAAAACACCTGACAGGACAAAACGATTGATATCTGCGCAGTCGCATTAAATGCCAAGACGACGCAGAAGATAGTTGACGGTACGTATTATGATGGTTTAAGACACGTGGAGGATTATCGCAGGATGAAGAGATACTGTGAATGCGTGTATGCTTGTATACCGGCTTTAAAACCGAGATATACCAGAAGCAGATGATCAACGCAACTCGGCACCCTGATAACTCAGCCTACCGAGCTGGGGGGCAACTGTTATGGGCTGGACTCAGGCCCACTCTCTATCTCGGCCCAACCCAAGCAAACCCTAGAGCCGCGCTATATAAGGGAGGTAGGTGAAACAACAAGGTACAGAGAATCTAACCCTAATCATTGAGTATCACACGCACACACCTTTTGAGGCAAACGCCCTGGTCAGTGTCAGTTATCCACGTTTCTCCTAGATACCTAACCCATAGATATCCAGAGAGGAACATCTGAATCCGAGATCAATCATCCAACCTAGGTTGGACACATCTGCCACAGGCAGAATTCAATGGTAAATTGATTCTACTCCCTTGCCTCTTTCTTTGTCCGATGTGTTTACCCTGTGCAATAGATTGATACCTGCAATGGCTTCTACTGCGAAAACTTCACTCCCAACAAAAATTACAAATCCAAAATGTGGACAGAGTATTGGACTGGCCGGTAAGTCTCATACAAATAAATGCCAAAAGTACCTTATCTAGACCCTGTATTTAGTTTTATGTTTCCTGTTCTGAGGTACACTGAGTTTGGTGGTGGGGTCCCTCGAAGACCCGCAGAAGACTTGGCATTCTCAGTTGCGAGATTCGTACAGAATGGTGGTTCATTTGTTAACTACTATATGGTAGGTTGGTCCATTGCAATTATGATTTATCCATTGACAATATTTTGGTTTATTTTTTCCCTCGTACAACTACTAATTGTGACGGATATTATGTCAAAAGTTGGCTCTCCACTGACGGCAAGATGTTTGAATGTTTTGAGTAACGTTGAAATAGCAAAATATGTGTTACTTACAATAAATGAAATGTATATAAACTATAGGAAACTCGCTTGATATCTCTGGAATATACTATAACACCGTTCAAGCAACAGCACTTATACACGCTATAGCAAATATCAGGAAGATTAAAATTACTAAAAATACGCAGTCACTGTTGTCTGGAACCACCTTTCAGTCCTTCGCGTCTGCAATGCCGGGGAGAGTGATCAAAGTGATACGTTTTGACAAAAAAATTACCAGACTGCCACGTCAACAGTAAATTTTGCCAAAATACCACGCGGCATAATTCGCTACAGTAGCGAATTATGCATGCAAGTAATTCGCAGCGAAATATGCCACGTCAGAACCAAAAATGCCACGTGTCAAATTTTGACATTTTGGCATAATTCGCTACTTTAGGTAGCGAATTTCTAAAAATTTGACACGTGGCATTTTTTGTTCTGACGTGGCATATTTCGCTACACTGTATAGCGAATTACTTACATGCATAATTCGCTACATTGTGTAGCGAATTATGCCTCGTGGCATTTTGGCAAAATTTACTGTTGGCATGGCAGTCTGGTAAATTTTTTGTCCAAACGTGACAAAATGGTCACTTTCTCACAATGCCGCCGGTTGTTATCTGGAACACATGTAACTCGGTCAAGAAAAACATGCGAACAGTAGAGGTAACATTTTTCCTCATTCCCGGATGCACCGTAGTTGGCTTAAATCAATGGCGACCCACTCGCGGGCAAATGCCCCCAAGTGCTGTCATAAACTTTTAGGTTTTACTTTTTTTTTCTTTTTATTGGTCCTAGATCCTTATTCATTTCTTGATTCAATATATAATATATATTAAGAGTAAATATTTTTTTAAGTCTCTAGCAAAAAACATGATCCCCATTTTAACCCCTTATAAAAAAAATTAATCTCGAGGTCCCTAAAAAATATAAAGTGGATCAATTTAGTTAAAATCGTGGTCTCTCACAAATTCAAAAAAGACCTAAATTAGTCCTAAAAAGACCAAAATGGGTCCACTTTGAATTTCATAGAAACCATGTGACTAATTTTTTTATAATGGACTAAAGTGGGGACCGAATTTTTTTGTTAGGGACCAAAAATGATATTTATTATTATATTAGATTATGAGCAAGTTTAAGCGTTGATTTAAATTTTCTTTACAAAAAATTTTTTGAAGGCGCTGCCCCGAACCCCCACTACTAAATGTGCGGACATAAAAAGATTTTCCTGAGTCCGCCACAGACTTAAATGCTCATGATGATATTTTGACCATCTAAAATCCACTTATGTGGCTGAATGTTTAGAATTATGTAAAAGTTGATTTTAAGTTGTTACTGCAGTCTTTTTTGTTCAACTAATAGATGATATTAAAGGGGTAAAGTCAGGTAAAGGATATTGCTTCAGCCTCTGGCAGGTTCGGGGCGTCAAACACTTTGCAAACGCGCTGTTCACCTTTACCTTTCCTGAACATTAGCCTTATTGTGGCTGCGTAGGCTAGCACATGATCAGTTATGAACATCCCACCTCCTGGATCAGCTATGACTATAACCAACACTCACAATATTGTATAGATGAGCAATACGCTTCCGGTCTTCTCATAAAAGATACAACTAAAAATCGAATGTTAATGCTTATGTTATAAAAAAAAGCTTTAAAAATCGAATGTTAACTACTATATGGTAGGTTGGTCCATTGCAATTATGATTTATCCATTGACAATATTTTCCCCGCCTTTTTATGCACTATACATATTCATGGTGTGGAAAGTTTAATTTGAGTCTATTATGTCATTTTTGGGTCCAGTACCATGGAGGTACTAACTTTGACAGGACATCTGGCGGTCCCTTCATCGCCACAAGCTATGACTATGATGCTCCCATAATCCCATTGATGAATATGGTACGCATATTATATAAGCATAAATTTGTTAGCATGCTGGAGATGATTACAGCATACAAACTCTTAGTGTTTCAGAAACATGTTTTTCCAGAAATTTGTTGTATTTTATAACTCGATATTGCAGTATCTTTTTGTTTATGTGACATTTTGTTTAGCTTCTTATCACACTGAAAAATTATGTGAACAATTTTTTGTGGCAGACAACTCATTCAATGTCTCACTGCATACTACATTGGAATTTCCAAAATAATAATAACTCAACTCTTCTAAATTTTGAATTTATGTTTAAATTTGAATTTTGAATTTGAATTTTTAACTTTGTAACAGTGGAAAAAGATTTGGAAATAAAAAATTAAATAAATAATAATTTCTTTTAAATATCGAAATAAAAAATAATGGAAAATAAAGTTAATCACTTATGGTGGCAGACAACTCATTCAATGTCTCACTGATTTGTACATTGGAATTACCCAGCTCTTTTAAAAGCTTTCTACCTTGGAATTGCTCACTCTTATGAAATTCGAATTATGAATTGATTTCAAATTTTGTATTTCAATTTTAAATTTTAAATTGGAATGATGGGAAATGATTTGGAAATAAAAAATTAAATAAATAATAATTTCTTTTAAAAATCGAGTGTAAGAAAGAATAATTTATTAAATAACGAATTAAAATAATTATGAACTATAAAAATGAAAATTTTAATTTAGTACCTAAGAAAGAAATTAAACTTTCTTTTTTTATTGCAAGAGTATAATTAACAAAAATACTTGCAAAAAATAATTATTTATATAAAATGCTGACAGTTAGAGGTGAAAAACTGGGCTCTGGGCCGGCCCGCCAATATATTTTTATAATTCAATTGAAATTTTATCTTTATTCTTTTATAATTAAATTACTAAATCTGATTTCAATTTTTGTAAATACAAATTTGTGAAATTCTAAAGACTAACGATACTAATCCTTGCAAAAAAAATTAATTATATAAAATGCTGACAATTAGAGGTGGAAAACTGGGCTCGGTCCGGAGGGCCGGCCTGTTAATATATTTTTATTATTCAACTGAAATTTTATCCTTCTTCTTTTATAATTAAATTACTAAATCTGATTTCAATTTCTGTAAATATAAATTTGTGAAATTCCAAAGACTAATGACACAAATCCTTGCAAAAAAATAATTATTTATTATTATTTTATAAATCTGATTGTAATAAATGAAAGTTCATTTCTAAGATAAAATATAAAAACCTAGACGCAACTATAAAAATCTTTTTTTGTGGATAAATATAAAAACCTTTTACATGCTGATAGTTAGAGGTGGCAAACTGGACTCGGAACGGAGGGCCGACCCACAAACATATTTTTATAATTGAATAAAATGTCCTCCTTCTTCTTTTATAATTAAATTCCTAAATCTAATTTTAATTTTTGTAAAGAAAAATTTGTAAAATTCCAAATACTAACGACACAAATCGTTGCAAATAATAATTATTTATTATTATTTTTTAAATGTGATTGCAATAAATGAAAGTCTATCTCAAAGATTAATGTAGTTGCTTTGATTCTGTTCATATGCATTTGTTGCAATGTAAGCAAAAAAAATGACTTATACATGCTTATTTGATTAAGTTGCATTCAAATCCTCTTCAGACAACATTTTTTTTTGTCCTTAAAAAAATCTAATCCAATCTTTTTCTTGCTGATACTATGACTTTTAGTGTTAACATATTAGTGTTACTTATTTAATGAATTTTTGCCTTTTGTATCGTAGGCACAAGGAACGAAAATCACACAAGAAATGACATATTTAGTAAGTGTTGAACTCATCCCTCCAATAATTTTTACGAAATGACACTAAATGAATAGCGTTTTCATATTATAGGTAAAAGCTGATATTTTAAATCCATATTTGCTTGGTGTTATTGTTACATTGATTTTGTTGATGAATGTTATAGTTAGCAATGATTTGTATGCATTTTTTTTTTATATCCATTTCTCATGTTAATATGGTGTATTATAACATATTATGGTGTATTATGATGTAGTTGTATGCAAAATTAATTATCCTTCTGAATAACAGATTTTTGTTTGTGGTTGATATTTGTAAAACTCTGTGTTTTCACAAAAAAAGCTGTGTCAATGTTGTAATTTTTTTCACCTGAAATATAGAACGAAATAATAACACAATTTTTTGTAAGTATAAGGTTTGCAGTGCGATTAACCAACCACGGCGGACGACAAATTTTTTGATCTTTTTCCCCATGCATCGCACGGGTAATATACTAGTAAACTTTATAAAGAAGAAGTAAAGCTACGAGTATGACACATTTTGTTTTGTTATGCTGTCATTGAGCACACATTACTCCCTTGGCAACAATGTTATTCCTAGTGCACAATGATTTGGTACCCTCAAAGGGATCTCTTTTATAGATACATGAGAGATAGCCTTTAGATCCAAGATAAACCTATTAATCTCTGATTAGACATGAGAGATAGCCTTTAGAACAAGTTTTTATTTTTTATTTTATTCTTTTTTGCTTGTTGTTGTAAGTTTTCAACATATTTATACTTTTTTTGGTCATCATAATCTATTTTTTTTTTATTTAGGCATATTTTTTTGGTTTTATTGGTCTTTTTATTAGTGTTATAATTTTCCAACATATCTAAACTTGTTTCTGTTTTTTTTTTCTTCTAAAAAGGATAAAATAAGCAAATTAATTTAGTTTCAAACAATTTTAAGAATGAATTTAGATAAAAAATCATATGAAATGAATTTAGATAATCTTGCAAGGTGTCAGAATTTTGCTTCTGTCCTTAATGATTGTAACATGTTGGACCTTGGGTGTACAGGCTCAACTTTCACTTGGAGGGGTCCTAAGTGGCTTCATCTAGATAGAGTTTTTAAGAGGCTGGACCGAATTTGTGCCAATGCAGATTGGAGAACAGCCTTTGGGGAGGCTTACGTCAAGTCATTACCTCGCCTTAATTCTGATCATAATCCTCTTCTTTTATCTCTCTTCCCTAAAGAGGATAATTGGAAAGAAAGACCTTTCAAATTTCTGGTGGCTTGGCAGGATCATTGTACTTTTCCTCACTTCTTAAATGAGGTCTGGGACCCTCACCTAAAGATCACCCAAAGTTTGAATAATCTGATCAATCCTCTTAAATCCTGGAATAAAAGGGTCTTTGGTTGTATTCATGCAAGAAAAGAGTTCCTGCTCAAAAGAATTCAGGATAATCAAAACAACAATGTCACTCAACCGGATCACATTCAAGCTAATTTAGATAATGCCCTCCAGGAAGAGCTTAACCGGGTGTTGGATCGGGAAGAAGAGTTATGGTTTCAAAAGGCTAGATGCAAATGGATAGAAGATGGTGACCGTAACACTAGGTACTATCACACTACCACTATCATCAGAAGAGCCAGAAATAAAATTCTTGAACTTAAAAAAGATGACGGACAGATTGTGAGGGATGAAGAAAACCTTATCATGCTCATTCATTCTTTTTTTAACAAGTTGTTTACTGAAGAAAATAATTGTAGACCTTGGGTAGCAACATCCAACAACTGGCCGGCCCTTGATGAAGCTGAGATTGCAGTCATGCAGGAACACATCTCTGATTCTACAATTAAAGAGGCTTTTTTCTCAATGAATGCCCTGAAAGCCCCTGGCCCTGACGGTTTCCCAGCCTTTTTCTTCCAAAAGAACTGGACAATATTGAGGGATCAAGTTACTAAATGTGTGAAACAAGTTTGGGACAAGCCTGCTGAGGTTAAAGATCTAAACAAGACTCTTCTTGTCCTTATTCCTAAAATAGACAGACCTGAGAAAATAACTCAGTTCCGTCCAATTGCTCTTTGTTCTGTTTTATACAAAGGTATCAGTAAGATTATAGTGGGGAAGTTGAAGCCTCTTCTGAATAAACTCATCTCTCCTCAACAAGTTAGCTTTGTCCCTAACAGACAGATTCAAGATAACATTGTTATTGCCCAGGAAATGGTTCACTCAATGAGTAGGATGAAGGGTAAGAGGGGTTTTCTCACTATCAAAATAGACTTAGAAAAAGCCTATGACCGAATGTCTTGGCAGTTTATTCATAAAGTTCTATCTGAGATTAACATCCCGGAGTCCTTGGTCAACCTGATTATGCACTGCATCTCCTCTACATCTTTAGAAATTCTTTGGAATGGTTCTAAAGCTGGAAGTATCTCCCCGAGTAGAGGCTTGAGACAAGGTGATCCTATATCTCCCTATATCTTTGTTCTTTGTATGGAGAAGCTCTCCCACTTAATTACCGACTCCATTGAGAATAAAGACTGGAAGCCAATGAGAGCTGGTAAAGGAGGTCCTAATATATCTCACCTTCTTTTTGCTGACGACCTGTTGCTCTTTGGAGAAGCCAGTGCTGATCAAATCAAGATAATTATGGGCTGTCTTGATATTTTTGGGGATATGTCCGGTCAGAAGGTGAACTATTCTAAATCTAGTATCTTCTTCTCCAAAAATGTCACTGCAGATGTTGCTAAGTCAATTGTAGAAATGAGTGGCTTTTCCCACACCAGGAATTTAGGCAGATATCTGGGCTACAAAATGAAACATGGCAGAATTAATAAATATCACTATGGAGATATTATGGACAGAGTTAATTCTAGGCTTCAAGGTTGGAAAAAGCAATGCCTTTCTATGGCAGGGAGAGTTACATTGGCTAAATCAGTTATTTCAGCAATTCCCATGTTTCATATGCAAAATAGCCTCTTGCCCATAGGAGTTTGTGAAGAGATAGAAAAGATGCAAAGGAGTTTTATCTGGGGAGACTCTGATACTCAAAGGAAGAATCATGCCATTGGATGGGAGCAACTAAAACTACCAAAAGATCAGGGGGGCTTAGGAATAATTAATCTGAGAAAGCAGAATGAAGCTTTCCTCCAAAAATGTGCTTGGAATATTACACAATCTCCATATCAACTTTGGGGACAGGTTCTAATTGCGAAATATGGGAGGAATAAGGACTTCCTGAAGGAGGTTGTTTGTAAATCATATGACTCTCATTTGTGGAAAAGTCTTTGTAAGGTCTGGCCAGATATGTTAAACAACACAATTTGGCAGATTGGAAATGGTAGGAAAATTGACTTTTGGAAGGATAGCTGGGTTGAAAGCGGTTCTAACCTACTCTCTATTGCTCATACTTCTCCTCCAGCTGATGTTATTAATCACAAGGTAAACCATCGTGTGTTTCTAAATGGGGAGGGCTGGAATTTGCAGTTCTTACTGAACCACCTTGATCAAATTGTGGTAAATAAAATCCTAGCTATTCCGCACCCTGAAGAGGTAGCAGGAGAAGACAGAATTATTTGGAAAAATTGGAAGCCAGGTCAATCCTTAGTCAAACTCGCGTACTGTAATCAAATGAACTTGACTATAGCTCTTTCCAACAATTGCTGGGACCGAATTTGGGGCTGGAAAGGCAATGAAAGAATAAAATTCCTTATGTGGAAAATGCTTCATGAAAGAATGCTAACTAAGGATAGAACAGCTAAGTGGAGTGGTCTAAATAATTGTTGCCCTTTCTGCCTTGACAAGGTGGAGAGCCATTTGCATGCTTTCAGGGACTGTGTTATGGCAAGGAAGATTTGGCTCCTTCCCCTGTTTCATCCTCTACCGATAGGCTTCTTTAATATAGACTCCTGGCGTGAGTGGCTATCTTTCAATTTAAATATTTGCAATCGGCTACTAGAGATTGGAGAGATCCATTCTTTACTGTTTGCAACTCCTTGTGGACTTGGAGAAATAGAGAACTCCATGAAGAGGGGTATAAGAGACCTGAGAATCCCACTACTATCATAACTGGTTTAGTGGAAGGTTTAAGGTACTGCAAACTTAGAAAAAAGATAGGTTTGCGAAATAACCATCCCTTTCCATCCCCCTCTTCCTGGACTGCCCCAGATCAAGGGTTCCTTAAACTTAATGTTGATGGTGCTGTGAATGATGATAAAGCTGCTTGTGGGGGCCTTCTGAGGGATTGGTGTGGTAATTGGATGGGAGGCTCCACCTTTTTTCTTGGCTCCTGCTCTCCTTTTTTTGCTGAATTATGGGCTATTTTTCATGGTTTGTCTTATGCCTGGAATCAAGGTTGGAAAAGAATTATTTTGGAATCAGACTCTTTACAAGCTATTAGCATTCTTACCAATAGTGGTAATGATACTCGAGAGCTTCCTTTGGTAGCTAAGATTCGAGTCCTCCTCCGGAAAGATTGGACTATTTTGTTGAATTGGATTCCGAGGATTTGTAACACATGTGCGGACTGGTTAGCAAAACAGGCAGTAGATGATGCTCATGGCCTTAATGTTTTCTCATCACCTCATAATGGCATTATCAACTTGTTGGCAGCGGATCTGCTGGACCCTGGAGCTATTTTCTGATTGATAGGAGTCCTAGTCTTTATTTTCTGTTCTGTTGTTTTGTTTCTGTCTTTTCGTTTTTGTGTTCTGTTTTTCTCTTCTTCTGTTTGCTTTGGGGCTATGCCCCTGTTGTTACCAAAAAAAAAAAAAATATAAGTAGTTCAACACAAAAATATGAGAAGATTTCTTAATTTCTTCCAATACAAAAGGAGGAGAGACGAGGATTGGGAGTGTATTTTTTCATATTAAAAAAATATGACATACTTTTACCCAAAAAAAAAAAAAAATATGACATAATTACCAAGAAAAAAAAAACAATGATATTATTAAATGAAAAATCTTAACAAGATAGATAAATCAATAGTAATTAAAAAAGAGAGAATTTTTTTAAATAAATAATTATAAAATTATCATGGGATAGGATATTGTGACAAGAAATAATATTATTATCAATGTTACGACCACATCTTAACCGTTGATTTCCGTCAAACAACGGTTATCATTTATTGCGAATTAATAATTAATTAATGTGTTTGATTTGAAAAATGATAACCGTTGATTGATGGAAATTAACGGTTAAGATGTGATCGTAACATTGGTAGTAACATTATTTGGTCGTCAGAATATCCTATCCTAATTATTATAATTAATTTAGGGAGAGGTTATACTTACTACCTTTTTTTTTTATTACTAAATCTTAACCGTTGATTTCCACCAATCTAACGGTTAAGATTTATTGAAAATTAATAATTAATTAATAAATATGATCCAATAAATCTTAACCGTTAGATTGACGGAAATCAACGGTTAAGATTTAATAGTAAAAAACCAGTAACTATAACCTTCCTTCAAATTATCTGATTATGAATTTTCCAAGGAAAATAGAATGCCAACCGAGTGACTCGGATTGGTGAAAAAAACAGAGTGGGTTTATGAACCCTAGGCTTCAATTCCCACCCTTTCACTCTCAGATTATCATCACCGTCATCAATCCTTTCGGGTACCTTGAAAATCACTCGCTCCTCTCTTTCCATTTTCTCCTTTCTCTTTATTCGATATAATTTTTTTTCCTTTATTTATTTATTTGGCGTTTTCTTTCATTTCAGTCTTTGTTGCAATTTGTGAAATTTCGGCTTCATCTCTTTCTCCTTCTCTTCAGAAGTTTGAAGGATGGCTTTGGCAGCACCAGGCCAACTCAATGTGAATGAATACCCTTCGTGGGGATCAAGAAGCGTTGATTGCTTCGAGAAGTTGGAGCAAATTGGCGAGGGCACATATGGGTCTGTTTTTTTTTTTTCCCTCAGAACGTTATCGCTTGTTCTTGATTCTTCCTCAGTTTTGTTTCTTTACATTGTATTGCCGTTCATAGATTTAATTATTCCATTTCTGCTCCGATTTTGTTTATTTCTTTATGGTTTATGTTATCGTGATTTAATTTGTTATTTATTTTGGGAGGGATTGACTTGGAAATTAGTTTGTGTATACAATTTAAGTATTACGTATGTAAGAAAATAAAGGAATTATATATAATATGTAATAAAAAACAAAAAAAATTATTTTTTTATTTGGAAAAAATGTTTATCATTTTAAATTACACAATTTATGTCATTTTTAATGAAATTAGGTTATTTTATTGTGTTTTTACAATCTCTTTCCTCCACTTTCTTTTTTTCCTAATTTTCTTTTCTTAATTTTATAAAAAAGAGAAAATGACAAAAAAGAGAAAATTTAAATTATTATAATATTTGATGAATTTTAATTAGTATGTTTTTCATTATGCTTGCAGTCAGGTTTACATGGCTAGAGAAATCAAAACTAGTGAAATTGTTGCTCTGAAGAAAATACGAATGGACAATGAGAGAGAAGGGGTATATCTTTGATCACCTTGCTGCTGAATGTTTCATTAATTATTATATTTGGATGCATAACATCATGGTGTGTTCTTTGTTGCATTTTCAAACTTCTGATTGTTTGTGCAATTCAGTGGACTGAATCCAAACTTGCAGTAGCAATCTTTTACTGTTTCTGTAATATGAGTTTCTCCTCTGAATTGTACTGTAAATTATGTTATTGCAGTTTCCTATAACTGCTATACGTGAAATCAAAATTCTAAAGAAACTACACCATGAAAATGTGATCAAGTTGAAAGAAATTGTGACTTCTCCAGGTACATTTTTCAATGATCAAAATGTGTTTTGCTATCAAAATGATATAAACTTCAAATAGAATTTTTTATTAATTTCTAACGTTTTGGGTTCCTTTTGACAGGCCCCGAGAAGGATGAACAAGGGAGGTCAGGCAAGTTATTCATTCTCATAATATTAGTCAATTATTTCATTATCAATTAGAGTGTATCATATAATATGCTTTATTGTTTTGACTGTAAGAATGTATCCATCACCTCCCTCTGGATTCCCATATTTCCATAATTTTCGATATCATCTTTTTGTTTTTGTTTTATTTTTATTTTGGGATTGCACAGATGGTAGCAAATATAAAGGTGGCATCTATATGGTCTTTGAATACATGGACCATGATTTAACTGGTCTTGCTGACCGACCTGGGATGAGATTTACAGTTCCCCAAATTAAGGTATTACTGTTAATATAAGTGTCAATTCATATACTAATAGTTGTTCATTTTACTGCTGCCTGAGTTGTTTTTTCCTTCCGAAGTGTTACATGAAACAGCTTTTGACGGGGCTTTACTATTGTCATGTAAATCATGTACTTCATCGTGATATCAAAGGTGCTCTTTTGCTTCCAAAGTTTTACATGTGCAAGATTTTGGTTTTAGATCTTGTCAGATCTATTTCTCCTATTTGATGTATTTTGTTCTGCTGCAGGATCAAATCTTCTTATAGATAATGAAGGCAATCTGAAGCTTGCTGATTTTGGACTGGCACGATCATTTTCTACTGAGCACAATGCAAATCTTACAAATCGTGTCATCACATTATGGTACAGGTAATTAATGTTGCGGATATAATGCACTGGAGTTGTGTATTAGTTTTGGCTAAGTTCAATCAGGAGGTGTTATGAATTTGGCCCTGTACACCTATTGATTTATTTGATTATATATTCAGACCCCCAGAGTTGCTGCTAGGGACAACAAAGTATGGGCCTGCAGTAGATATGTGGTCTGTTGGGTGCATTTTTGCCGAGCTTCTTCATGGGAAGCCTATCTTTCCTGGAAAAGATGAGGTTAGTGATACTCTATATATAATCCTTGCTTATATTAGGGGCAAAGTTGTGCATGATTGTTGTGAAATTGTTTATTAGCCAGCTATGATTTTGTCCAGTATATTGTCAGTACTAAGTGTAGGTATGCATTAATGGTTGGAAAAAGAGATTCTTTCATATTACTTTCATAGCCTTTCTGTTTTCTTCAAAATGGCTTAAGAGTTTTGGTGCCAATCTAAATAATGGTTTGTATATTATATCTGAAAATGTTTATTTTATTTTGAAGATCAATGATGTATATGTGTTTCCGTTGTTTGCATTATACTTAAAGTGGTTTTTATATATTACTCACCAGGGCTAGATGTCTGGGTTGATTGCTGAATCTAACCTGCTCAATACTTTTCAGAAATTTAGTTACATATGTTCTTACATTCATTCCATTTCTTACTTTTACTATGTATGGCCTATGGTGTATATCTTCATGGTAATTGTTTTTAGTATAGCTTAAAGGTAATTTTTATTTTTTTCAAATTATTGTAGCCAGAACAAATAAATAAGATTTTTGATATGTGTGGAGCACCAGATGAGGTGAATTGGCCTGGTGTTTCTAAGATTCCTTGGTATAATCAATTTAAGCCAACAAGACCAATGAAAAGACGTCTGAGGGAAGTTTTCAGACAGTAAGTATCTTAGTATGAGCTTCAGTAATTATATATATCTTTTTTACCCAAGAAAAAAAGTAAATGCATTATGCATACTCTTTTTTTTATTATTTTTATCTGTATAATCAGAATAGCTTTTGTAATTGTCACTTGTTATAGTTTTGATCGTCATGCTCTGGAATTGTTGGAGAAAATGCTGACACTTGATCCTGCTCAGGTATCGTTTGATCACTTGTGGGTCAGATCTATTAATTGCTAAGTAAATGTTGAATTGCTATTTTATGTATTTCAGATACGTGGTATTCCAATTTATATACATTATTCAACCTTTTTTAATTTGATAAAGTTAATTGTATGTTTGTATCTACTATTGTTCTTTAATAATGTCATGCATCTTGCAATTGACAAATTGCTTAAGATAAAAATGGTATATGTTGAAATTATAGGGACTTAGGTAGAGAAGGAAGAAAAGAGTATAAAATCTTAATAATCTAAGATTGTTATTGATTTGATATGAAGGATGTATTACAAAAGACAAATGCAGAAATAAATCATGAAATATAAGAAAATATGAGAACAAATCTTAAGAGATCATTTAAGATACTCTATAAACAGTTATAAAATATAATCATGATATTCAAAGAGTTCTTTTTTATATTGTAATACTCCTCTAACTAAAGCTTACTAAATACCCAAACAATTTAATTTGAACTCTACAAAATATGGCTGAAAAGGAAACTGATGCTAGAGAAGTCGAAGAGATGAGCTTGTTGGAAAGAAGACTCAGCAGGATGGTTGGAATGATTATCAGCTTAAAGGACTAGTTGGAATGTTTCATGACCAAGGAAAAAAAGACTTTGTTGGATTGATCATCAGCGGAAATTTCTTGGCAAGCTTTGTATACAGTAAAAACTAAAGCCTCTTGAAATTCGTCAAGAACAACATTTGGATGCTTTAAATCACAAAATATCTTATGAATCCCAATAAAATTTAAATTGAAACTGAGGCTAGTTTGTGTGCCAGGGAGAATTCATCACCAGCATGACTCCTGAGATAGGACAAATCACCATTGTTATGACTCACATTGGGAGGATGAAAACAAAAATTTTCAAAGCGGAATCACACATGCTAAACAAGATACATGTTTTAAGACAATGTGATGTACCTTGTTCGTGATTCAAAACTCCAAGATGATCAGTGTTAGGTTTGAAGGTTCAAACCCTCTAACGTTGATCCACACCACCCTACGTCAAGATGCAAGAACCCTCCTTGAAAAGCCACCAAACGAACACCACAAGGAAGGCACTTTAGGCGTCCCAATAGGAGAAGGAGGAGGCAAGGTTAATGTGTTTAGATGAGTGAATTTTCAGCATGAAAAATCACAAAAGTGGCGCATGGAACACTATGAGAAAAGGCTAGGTAATTTTCATAAAACCCTAAAGAGAACCTAACAAAAGGAAGCACACAAGGAGATGAGAGAATGATTGAATCAAATCAGATTTTTTCTCTAAAAATCTGACCTAATGTAGCGCCAAAATGGAGCCTAAAAAAGTCCAAATACATTGAATAGTTGCATTCAAATTTGAACCAACTCACTCAAAGATTCTCTCAACCAACCAAATCTGATTGGAGCTTATTTGTTTGACCAAATGACCATCAAAAGGCCCCAAATCAGCGCCCCAAACAACCTTGGATGATGCTCAAAGATCTCCTCTTGATACTAGGGACTTATTCCAACAAGATCTTATCTTATCCTTTTGTTATGAAACAACCTTTCATAGCCAATTCAAATTCGAATTCAAACATTTAAATTCAAACGTTCAAACATTTAAATTCAAAATTAAATTCAAAATTTAAATATTTGATAATTAATTTAACTAATTAAATTATTTAATAATGTCTTGGATCATCCAAGCCCATTACAACTACCATGCGCCCTTTCCCTCTTAGGTGGGCTTCCAAACTTCTTCTTGGGCTAACAACCATTATTAGGCCCAATACCTTTAATGCTATATCATCAAGACAATAAGGTGTTAGTGTGTGACCCATTAGGCCCAACATAGCCACTGACATAAATGGGCTTGGGCCCAACAAGCCCACAACCCATTTAATGACAACACAGAGCACTAGCAATGCTTTGTTGCCCCAGAGTTAGTTAGGTTAATGACATGATCATCCTATTACATATATTTGGTTACCGAATGTATTTCCTTTCGTCTCGGTTACCTTCCCATTAAACATAGGGTGAGGATACGTATCAACCCTTGCGGTTTGGGGTAAGCTTTTAATTTGAAATAGAGAATCTTCAATTTACTGACTCTAAAGGCAGATTATCTCATGATCTCTTTACTATGCATAGATTCCCGAGTCCTGTGAATGTCATCCCGATTTCTCCAGTTTACAGATAACGTAATCCCTCACAGAGATTTGACGAATTCCTTCAGCTTATCACCCTAGACCTGTGCTCTTTCAGGACATGCCCAAAAGTATACCTATGAGTCTCCATGTTTCAGGCACGAGGTATACAATCAAATCATGCATTCTAGAACACAGTCTAGGTGACAACTTATGGTCTAAGGAAAGACATACCCAAATATTAAGAGAATGCTCTAATGATACTGTTTGTGAGATTTCCTCATAGAGTCTCTTTGTAGGTCTGTTTAGTGCGAGCTATACCCTTATAGGTCCACCCACAACTTTAGCTAAGACATCTCCATATCTGTAGCTCATGAGATGAGGTCTTTACCTTGTATCCGAATACAAGTAGATAAGTCGTGCTAGTCTTACCCGAGATTACTGATCCTCATTCTCAGTGTCTCTAGACTCGAAACATAAAATTAGGAATAAACATCCGGTATCCTTAAATTCTTATGATTGTGATCTCATCACAGATACTCAAGAGATACCTATTTTATTCCAAGTGGTTTATCCAGTTACTCATATAATTTATTAACAATAATATTGAGACAAAATATGAAATAGGATAAAGAGTGCTTATTATTTATTTGCGACAATATAAAAAGGTCCACATATGTCCTAATCTAATCAAAAGATTATCTCTAGGACGTCCATATACTAACAAGCTCCCACTTGGCCTAGAGCCAATCTGACCTAAGTTTTATACCCAAAGCCTCATAATGACTATCATATTTTCTCTGAGAAACAGCCTTTGTCAGAGAATCGGCTAGGTTATCATCTGTGGGAACATAATCCATCTTTACATCCATCCTATCAATGATTTCTCTAATCAGGTGATATATGCGGAGCACGTGCTTAGATCTTTGATGAGACCTAGGTTCATTTGACTGCGCAGTGGCTCCAGTGTTGTTTCAAAGCAACTGTATGGGCTCATCCACGCTTGGAACCACCCTCAGTTCAGGTATGAACTTCTTGATCCACACGGCCTCCTTAGCCGCTTCTGAAGCAGCTATGTATTCAGCTTCTATCGTTGAACCTGCTGTAGTCTCATGCTTGGAACTCTTCCAAGATACTGCCCCACCATTTAAGGTGAATACGAACCCTGATTGTGACTTGCAGTCATCTTTGTCACTCTGAAAGCTGGAATCAGTGAATCCTTTCACTGAAAGCTCATCAACCCCACCATAGACCAGAAACGCATCTTTAGTTCTTCTTAAGTACTTAAGGATGGTCTTGATTGCTGTCCAGTGACCTTCTCCAGGGTCAGACTGGTATTTGGTCGTAATGCTCAAAGCATATGAGACATCTGGTCTCGTACATATCATGGCATATATGATGGATCCAATAGTTGAAGCGTATGGAATTCCACTCATGCGATCCTTCTCTGGCTGTGACTTAGGACTCATAGCCTTGGAAAGATGTACCCCATGACTGACAGGAAGAAAACCCCTTTTCAATCCTTCCATGCTAAACCTCTTTAGCATATTGTCAACATACGTGGATTGAGATAAACCCAGCAGCCTCTTGGATCTATCTCTATAGATCTTTATACCAAGTATAAAGGCCGCTTCTCCCAAATCCTTCATGGTGAAGCTTTCTGAAAGCCAGTCTTTCGTTGTTTGTAATGTGGGATGTCATTTCCTATTAGCAATGTCATCTATATAAAGTACTAGGAAGACGACATTACTCCACTAACCTTCTTGTAAACACAAGGTTCATCCTTGTTCTTGATGAAACCGTTACTCCTAACGACTTCATCAAAACGAATATTCCAACTCCTTGATGCTTGCTTTAGCCCATATATCGACCTTTGCAACTTGCATACCATATCTTTGGCTTCAAAACCTTCAAGTTGTGTCATGTACACTTCCTCCTTCAAGAACCCATTCAAGAAGGCGGTCTTGGCATCCATTTACCAAATTTCATAGTCGTGATATGCTGCTATTGCAAGCATGATCCTAATAAATTTGATCATGGCAACTGGTGAGAAAGTCTCATCATAGTCAACTCCTTGTCTTTGACGATACCCTTTTGCAACCAACCTAGCTTTGTAGGTTTGAACGTTGCCATCTGCATCAGTCTTTCTTTTAAAGACCCATTTATTACCGATAGGAACTATTCCTTGCGGTTTAGGAACCAAGGTCCATACCTTGTTTTGATGCATCGAATCTATTTCAGATTCCATGGCTTCAAGCCATTTAGAGGAGTCAACATCCTTGACCGCCTCCATACCTCTCAGGTGGATGGATGACCCTAGTAGACCTACGGAGTTGTGTTCACTTCTCCATTGGAGAACGTCACCTGCGGAGCAGACTCGGGTTCTTCAATCTGTTCTTGTGGTCCTTGAACTTCTTCAAGATCAATCTTACTCCCATTGGCTCCTTGAGAGATCAAATCCTTCTCAAGGAACTCAGCATTCTTGGACACAAACACCTTGTGTTCATTCATGGAAGCTTGTCTGATGCCAACGCTTTGACATATGCTGGCGATCCCCATACCCTGAGGTAACTCAGGTTGGGTCTCTTACCATTCCATATCTCATATGGTTGTGGTCTGAACAGATTTAGACGGTACCTATTTAGAAGCTATGCCGTTGTGTCTAAGGCATATCCCCAAAACGATTTTGGAAGTTGAGTCTCACTCATCATAGACCTGACCATGTCTAACAAGGTCCTGTTTCTCCTTTCGTTGACACCATTTTGGTGTGGTGTGTAAGGTGCAATAAATTGCGAGAGAATTCCATTTTCTCTCAGATAATCCTAAAACTCATGGCTCAGATATTCACCACCACGATCTGATCGCAATGTCTTAATCATCTTGCCACACTGTTTCTCTACTTCATTCCTAAACTCTTTGAATTTTTCAAAAGCTTCGGATTTATATCTCATTAGGTACACGTACCCAAATGTCGATTTACCATTAGTAAAGGTAATGAAATAGAAGTATCCTCCTCTAGCCTCTATAGACATTGGGCCACAAATATCAGAGTGAATGAGTTCTAATAACTCGCTAGCCCTATGACTCTCAAGCCCTTTGGGCTTGTGACGAGTCATTTTTCCAGCTAGACAAGATTCACATGTCCATAGGATCCCAAATCCATGGAATCTAGGTATCCATTTGCATGCATCCTAGACAATCTTGTTTCGTTTATGTGCCCTAGTCTACAGTGGCATAGATAGGATTGATTATCTATCCTAGGTCGTTTCACATCTACATTGAGCACTTCAGTTCCCATTTCCAAAACATATAAGCCATTTATTAAAGAAGCAGTACCAAAAACAATATCATTCAAAATGATAGAAAATGTACCATCCCTAATAGTGAAAGCAAAATCATCTTGTTCTAAACAAGAAATAGAAATAATGTTTCCAGAAATGCTGGGAATATAAAGACAATTATTCAAATGCAATAAAAGGCTCGTAGACAAAATGAGGTCGGTATCTCCAACAGCATGAGCAGCAACTCTTGCTCCATTACCAACGCGGAGGTCCACCTCGTTCTTCTCCAATCTACTAGGGCTCCTAAGCACCTGCAACGTATTGCAGATATGAGAACCACAACTGGTATCCAATACCCATGAAGTAGGATTAGCACAAGAATAATTTATCTCAATCATGTAAATACCTGATGCAGAAGCATCACCATGCTTCTTGTCCTTCACACTCTTCAGGTAGTCTGGACAATTCCTCTTCCAATGGCCTTTCTTGCCACAATGGAAGCACTTAGCATCGCTTTTGTCCTTGGGTGCACTCATACCTTTCTTTTTGGATTTTCCTTTGGGCTTAAGGGAGTTTCCTTTCGCATGCTCCTTGCCCTTACCCTTGGCCTTGCTAGGCCCACCAATCAGAAGAACTTGTGTCCTATCCTTCTTGATAGACACTTCAGCAGTTGTTAACATAATTAACAATTCAGGCAAGCTTACAAGCATCCCATGCATGTTGTAATTCATAATGAATTGACTGAAGGAAGGTGGAAATAAGGTGAGGACTAAGTCATTACTTAGCTCGGCATCCATCACGAAGCCTAGATTTCTTAGCTTCTCAATGAGTCCGATCATCTTAAGAACATGACTGCTCACAGACATGCTCTCAGACATCCTACATGAGAACAATTCTCTAGAGGCTTCATACCTCTCATGCCTGCCTTTAATATCATACAACTCCTTGAGATGCAGGATAATAGAGGGAGCATCCATATGCTCATGCTGCTTTTGCTGTTCAGGCGACATGGATGCCAACATAATGCAGACTGCCATCACATTGTCATCCATGTGCTGTCTATGAGTTTCGAAATCGAAAGTCTCATAACCAACTTCCCCTTCCTTAGGAGCTACGGGTAAATCAGCATCTAGGACGTAAGCTATCTTTTCGGCCCTAAGAACAATTCTTAAGTTCCGATACTAGTCCATAAAGTTTGAACCGGTCAGTTTGTTCGTATCGAGTATTGAGCGCAGTGACAGTGGATTAGTCATACTAAAAACTGAAAAAAATGTAAAGATAAAATTAATTAATATATTGTCGTGTAATAAGAACAAATTATTAAAGACTTTAAATAATTTGCACCTCCCACTATTTTATCTAAGTCAATGACCCTTAAACTTTGACTTAAGGGTTGTTCTACTTTTAGATTTTACCTTAGTGGGATTTTAAGAGTGTGATTAATTATTTTAACCCTCGTCTGAGACCACAAGATTAAATTAAATAATAAGTTGATCTTTATCAACAGTATCTCATACCCTCTCTTGACATTAGGTTGACAACTCCTTGTCACTTAGTGGTGCATCTCATGCAACCAACCTAGCACCATTACCCTAAGCACATGAGCACGGCTGAGCCTGCAACTCATGTTCTCAGTTAAGCACCAACCAGCACCCTAAGTGTCTAACACTTCTAATACTACTCTTACTCAATGAAACAGTGGGTCTCAACTGAGTTGTGGAGCACCACTATTTAGAGGAGATTTGAGTAATATTGGTGGTGAGAGGTAATCATGCACTTAATAATTAATTTCTTTAAGGGTTCCTTTTATTTAGGGTTTACTAAGTCTCATCAAACACATATGTATTATTATCATGCTAGTCGTAACCTATGTCATACATCTATCGGTTACACTAGTCGTAATTGGACGTGCACGATAATATACACAAACGCGATTTGTCCAATTCATGTATACTAGACGTCTTAAGCCATAAAAGTATACATCCGCGATACATTATCTCATGCATGCTAGTCGTACAAAACATACAAGCATATAAAACAATTTTATTTGAGACGGTCATGGTGCTCGTGGATTCGTCCATCTTACTTCTTAAGCCACGACTCATTGTCGTCTAAACGCCGCTAGCCTAATTCTCTAATTACAAAATAATTAAAGAAACTCCAAAACATCTTTGGAGGGACAAATGAATATACAAAATTTAAAATTCAAATTTACACCTCTAATTTAAATAGAGCAAAATTACACCTTTAATTTAAAATTTGAAATTTAAATTCGGGCACCATGACCATCCCTTCCTTTTTGCACCTGAAAAGTTAGATAACTTGCAAGCACAAAATATCATATCAAATATTTTCTCACATATATCTTGATATTTAACAATTAAAATATCAAAACAAGAATCAAAATTCAAAATCTCCTAATTCTTCAAAATGGCCGAATCTTGTATCATTATATAATTCAAATCTTTGTCAAAGAACACAAAAATTAAACCATAGACACAACATATTACAATATGGCCGAACCACACATTCATATGTATGAGAAATTTTATCACAAAATCTTACGCTATGATCATGAACAATTCATCTAACCAAAGCCCAAAATTATCAAGATCACAAAATCAAGATCAAGAACCCTAATTTTATTCATGTGATCAAGATATGCCATGAACATTTCATGCATCTGGAAATACAATCATGGAGAAAAAAAGGCATTTGAATATTCACATCATGGCAAAATCATACTCCTTTTTAAAAAATGTTTCTTTTGAAAACTTTCACAAAGAATTATAAAGAAACTAAACCATGAGTACACGTAGTTATATGAACACCATAATCATATTAATCAAGTTCATAAAAAGACAATCCTTAACATTTTAAAGCATTGAAATTTATATCCACATGCAAAGAATCAATCTTTAACCTCTTTAAAGAACTTTTGACCGTGAGAAAACAATTTAAGAAATAAAGTATGGCATGTGAGGATGAAAACAAAATTTTTTAAAGTGGAATCACACATTCTAATCAAGATACATGCTTTAAGACAATGTGATGTACCTTGTTCGTGATTCAAAACTCCAAGATGATCAGTGTTAGGTTTGAAGGTTCAAACCCTCTAACGTTGATCCACACCGCCCTAAGTCAAGATGCAAGAACCCTTATTGAAAAGCCACCAAACGAACACCACAAGGAAGGCACTTTAGGCGTCCCAATAGGAGAAGAAGGAGGCAAGGTTAATGTGTTTAGATGAGTGAATTTTCAGCATGAAAAAAATCACAAAAGTGGCGCATGGAACACTATGAGAAAAGGCTAGGTAATTTTCATAAAACTCTATAGAGAACCTCACAAAAGGAAGCACACAAGGAGATGAGAGAATGATTGAATTAAATCAGATTTTTCCTCTAAAAATCTGACCTAATGTAGCGCCAAAATGGAGCCCAAAAACAATCCAAATACATTGAGTAGTTGCATCGAAATTTGAACCAACTCACTCAAAGATTCTCTCAACCAACCAAATCTGATCGGAGCTTATTTGGCTGACCAAATGACCATCAAAAAGGCCCCAAATCAGCGCCCCAAACAACCTTGGATGATGCTCAAAGATCTCCTCTTGATATTAGGGATTTGTTCCAACAGATCTTATCTTATCCTTTTGTTATGCAACAACTTTTCATAGCCAATTCAAATTCGAATTCAAACGTTCAAACATTTAAATTCAAAATTTAAATATTTGATAATTAATTTAACTTATTAAATTAATTAATAATGTCTTGGACCATCCAAGCCCATTACAACTACCATGCGCTCTATTCCCTCTTAGGTGGGCTTCCAAACTTCTTCTTGGGCTAATAACCATTATTAGGCCCAATACCTTTATCAAGACAATAAGGTGTTAGTGTGTGATCCATTAGGCCTAACATAGCCACTGACTTAAATGGGCTTGGGCCCAACAAGCCCACAACCCCTTTAATGACAACACAGAGCACTAGCAATGCTTTGTTGCCCCAGAGCTAGTTAGGTTAATGACATGATCATCCTATTACATATATTTGGTTACCGAATGTATTTCCTTTCGTCTCGGTTACCTTCCCATTAAACCTAGGGTGAGGATACGTATCAACCTTTGCGGTTTAGGGTAAGCTTTTAATTTGAAATAGGGAATCTTCAATTTACTGACTCTAAAGGCAGATCATCTCACGATCTCTTTTACTATGCATAGATTCCCGAGTCCTGTAAATGTCATCCCGATTTCTCCGATTTACAGATAATGTAATCCCTCACCGAGATTTGACGAATTCCTTCATCTTATCACCTTAGACCTGTGCTCTTTCAGGACATGCCCAAAAGTATACCTATGAGTCTCCATGTTTCATGCAGACGAGATATACAATCAAAACATGCTTTCTAGAACACAGTCTAGGTGACAACTTATGGTCTAAGGAAAGACATACCCAAATATTAAGAGACTGCTCTAATGATACTGTTTGTGAGATTTCCTCATAGAGTCTCTTTGTGGGTCTGTTCAGTGCGAGCTCTACCCTTATAGGTCCACCCACGACTTTAGCTAAGACATCTCCATATCTGTAGCTCATGAGGTCTTTACCTTGTATCCGAATACAAGTAGATAAGCAGTGCTAGTCTTACCCGAGATTACTGATCCCCATTCTCAGTGTCTTTAGACTAGGAACATAAAATTAGGAATAAACACCTGGTATCCTTAAATCCTCATGATTGTGATCTCATCACTGATACTCAAGAGATACCTATTTTATTCTAAGGGGCTTATCCAGTTACTCATATAATATATTAACAATAATATTGAGACAAAATATGAAATAGGATAAAGAGTGCTTGTTATTTATTTGTGACAATATAAAAAGGTCTACATATGTCCTAATCTAATCAAAAGATTGTCTCTAGGACATACATATACTAACAGAAATTATAGGGACTTAGGTAGAGAAGGAAGAAAAGAGTATAAAATCTTAATAATCTAAAATTGTTATTCATTTGATATGAAGGATGTATTACAAACGACAAATGCAGAAATAAATCATGAAATATAAGAAAATATGAGAACAAATCTTAAGAGGTCATTTAAGATACTCTATAAACAGTTATAAAATATAATCATGATATTAAGAGAGTTCTTTTTTATATTGTAATACTCCTCTAACTAAAGCTTACTAAATACCCAAACAATTTAATTTGAACTCTACAAAATATGGCTGAAAGGGAAACTGAAGCTAGAGAAGTCGAACAGATGAGCATTGTTGGAAAGAAGACTCAGCAGGATGGTTGGAATGATTATCAGCTTGAAGGACTAGTTGGAATGTTTCATGACCAAGAAAAAAAAGGCTTTGTTGGATTGATCATCAACGGAAATTTCTTGGCAAGCTTTGTATACAGTAAAAACTAAAACCTCTTCAAATTCATCAAGAACAACATTTGGATGCTTTAAATCACAAAATATCTTATGAATCCCAATAAAATTTAAATTGAAACTGAGGCTAGTTTGTGTGCCAGGGAGAATTCATCACCAGCATGACTCCTGAGATAGGACAAATCACCATTGTTATGATTCACATTGGGAGGCTGATATGAATCAAGATTTTTGGTTTGGCTTGAAAGCAAATCTAGAGGAGGAGAGTCCGGTGGTGTGGTCATCGAGTGAAAAGCTCGGTGGAAAATCATTTTATGCTTGTCGACGGCTGAGAGGAGGCTGTTGGAAAGATGGCGCAGCAGTGGGATGAATCAATTTAACAATTTCAAAGATGGTTGCAGTGAGAAAAGCCCACTTTCTATGAGAGAAACAGCAATGACATTAGCATGGTAGAAAGATAAAGAGAGTGTGCCAGATGAAAAAACACAGCAAGGTAGGTGACTAGTGTGAAGGAAGAAAGAAATAATGGAATAAAGTAGAACTCCAGATTTTATGGAACTGGTAGAGGAATAGTGGTGATGTGACAGCCCGTTGTACACCGATATTGTTAACATTAATTATGATATTAAGTGCAGTTACAATCACACCATTCATTTATAATATTGCGAGTAAGCTTTTTTCGTTTATTACGCGAGCAATTAAAACAATAATAAAGCGTAATAAATAGAAGCTGTGACCGTAACTGTAAACTCTTCGCGGAATAATATTATAAACTACTTAGATATCATATAACACTTCTCTCAAGTCACTAAGGGGTTCCCATAAACCCACTTAGCTAAAATATTACTTTTACGTTTTCTACCTATCCGAACATGGTTCGGTCTTTGAATTTCTGCGGACAAACCGCATTCTACAAGCCTCTCATTTTTTAGTATGTTACTCTGGACTTAATTACCTTTCTAGGAAGCTATCACACGAGTCATAAAGTTCTCGTTTGCTCCGGATATCGCCGTTTGAAGTTGGACAAGCAAATCTGCCAGCCAGCCAACCTCAAACCGACTCCAAACAGTCTTCACTCAATCAATTATTCTAGAAAATCCACTCAGCCAATTGCTCTCAGATTTTTATACAGTAAACTAGACATCTCAATCTTCAATTTGATATATCATACGCTTAATTTGACCAAGAAACGAAGCGGGAATAAAATTCCCAAAAACTGCCAGAAACAGCCCCTGTGCAGGTGCGTTCTGGACCGTCTGTCTTCAGTGGCTTCTACAGAGCTGCGTGCAACCCAGAAAATTCCCAAATTTTAAGACAAGATAGAGGACATCTCAAGCTTCAAAACGGCGTATGACACGTCACTATCGGACTCTTGTGGAGGGAGATACGCTCTCCCAAAGTTCACCTAAATTCTACCAATTTCTAGAAAATTCGCCAGAGTTTCCTTTGTTTTTCCAATAATCCCAAATTTGCAAATGTGTTATCTAACCTCAATTTGTACCTAATAATCATGGGTGGCACACAAGGACCAGCAATGCCTTGGTGCTCTTACAACCCTTCACAGTTTATATTCAATTTGCTCAAAATACATAATCAATGCTTACTTTTTCAAGTTAACTAATTTCAATCACAAAGGTCCAATTGCATGCATTCCTTGAATCATAAATCATCTTTCACATTTTAAAATAGGCCTATTGCCCTTTCATCATATTACATGCTTCAATGTTACATCAATTCTCCATATTACAATTTACAACTTCTCAAATAGACATATTACAATTTTTCTTCAAGTATACAAAATAAATGCTCCAAAATAAAACATGATAATCAAAGACTAAACTTAGACAAAATACATCATGAACAAAATGATAACAATAATCCTAATCATATGAATTGTTCATGATCTAAGTTTAGTCTAGGCTCAATGGTCACTAAAATGCAAAATACCAAAGGTCCCCATAATCAACCTACGGGCTCTTGCCCGCCACTCCAGCTCCACTGGCACTACCTGAAATAAAGTCTCCAAAGCTGGGTGAGATATACGGATATATCTCAGTAATCCAGAGATTCTGGAGAATACTCCACCCTATGGCTCACTTCGATGTATATAAACAATATAACATAACATCTGAAAGCGGGATAAAGAAAGGGATTTAGTGTAGTGGGGAAGCATAGGGAAACAAAATACGACGAAGCTGGAATGGTCAATGCCAAAACCACGCAACATCCAGCCTATTGGCCTCGGCATACAGCCAAGGGTTTCAACCAAGGTGTGTTCCCAGAACATCAACCAAGGCACCCATTCATATCCACTCGAGACTTCCTAGTGTGCTCCTATCCGGATAACACACGACGACCCCAGGTCAACTGGAACTCCCTCACGGAGACCTATCCAGTGGAAGTCCATAATGCCGAAGGCAACAGTCTACTGGCCAGAGACACGGTACATCCTATGTACCATAACACATACAATATGCATGATCATGTTATCCTATATTATTTACATACATTTCTTACCATTACCCTCAACGGGCATGGTGGAATACACACGGGGATCAAACCCCAGTACCAAGGGATTACCTGAATAATCTCCTTCTCACAGCTCCAACGTAATACTTCTCGAGCTAGGTACCCAAACATAAATGCCTACACAAAGGACTTTCCCAATTCACTTTCCATTCACTAACACATGCAATATATCAAGCACATAAGCATGGTTCCAAAATACTTACCACAATCCATTTTGGTCCGGGACTAAGGGCAACCCACCGAGCTCACGGTTCAGTGTTCAAATCCGCGGGAGGCAACTTACAATGACCATATACGGATCATTAAAGCACGGTAACCCACCAAAGTCACAAAACATCAATTTTCCTCCCTCTACCAAGTGAGGTTCGGCCATAATAGTGTTAAATCACAAATTATTTTTCTTTATTTTCTTTTCGTTTTTCTTTATCATCCTAAGGCTACCTCAATGTCATTTTAGGTGTCACTTTTCATTTTACACCATCCTAACATCATTTTGCCATTTATTCCACTCTAGGTTCAATTTCCAATTCCACACAATCCCACCATTTCTCCTTTGATTTTCAAAGCATCCAAATCACACAAACCTTCTAACTACCATTTAACAACACAACATATCAACCATACAATTTCACAACATCAAATCCCCATTTTTCCTCTCATGGCCGAAATCTATATAGCCTTTCACCAAGGGATATCCAATCCAATTTAGCAATGCAATTCATCATAACATCCTACTATTAACTCATATAAACATCCAACAATTTAATTACACAATCCTACCAACAACCCCAAACACAAAATCTTGAATTTTCATCATATTTTCGCCTAAGTTACCGAACATTTCATCAATAATTTTTATTGCATTTATCACTCTAAAACATCATTCTAAGACATATTTATCTAATACACATTTTCAATTTGAGCTATCTAACTACACAAATCAAGCATGCAAGCCCTAGGTTTCATGAAATCAAATTCAACAAATCAACCAATGAAATGTGTTGAAACTTACCCACAATCAAGTCACAAGACTCCTCCAATTGATCCCCAAGCAATGACTTGAGCAAACAGTCCCAAAATCCCCAAAAATCTCCTCAAATTCGTGGATGGATTTTCCCTATTCCTCCCAATCTAGTGAGGTTCAAGGCTAATGGATGGTATGGTTGAGTCCGTATCGTCGTTTACTTGAAGATTGGTGTGAAACTTTTTGGATTTAGGTGGTTGGATGATGGAGTTTCAAGCTTGACAAATCCCCCTGATGAAACCCACTGCCCGTGGAGAGAGAAAGAGAATGGAAAGTGATGATCATACACATGTGGGCTTAAGTGGCTTAAGTGAGGTGGGCCCCACCGCCACCTCACGCGATTTCAAAATAATTCAAAACTCCCTCCAATTCCACTAAACGTCCATAATTTTAACCTATTTAGAAACTCTAATTCTTAACATTAACCGTTGTTCTTTAATTGCCCTTGATCAGATGAATACGGAGTTTTCCGGTCGTTCGGAGAAATTGCAGTTTTAAGCTGTTACACGCGCCGTATGCACGATTCCCCAAACTCACTAATTTATATCAATTTTTATTAGAGTAAAGCATTATACTTAAGGGTATTTTTGTAATGTCACCTGAGGGCACTTTTGTAATTGCACAAGTAAAGTTGTTAGTGTGGAACTGATTCAGTTCCAGGTTTGTTAGAGTGGAACTGATTCTGTTCAACAGAATCAGTGATGTGTCATCCTTGCCTTTTCTATAAAGTGCAACGTGTATGATTCTTGTTTAGTGTTGAAAACAAATGAAAATATTTTTATTCTTCTCTCTCTTCAATATTCTCTGAATGGGTTCACTCTCTCTCTCGTTCATCTCTTTCTTCTCTTCTTTGATGGTATCAGAGCTCTCTTCCTGAGGGCCTGATACAAGCGCGTTCACCATGGCTTCCGCATCGCCATCTCCGTCTTCGTCTTCCACCATACACGCAGCAGAAGCTCAGTTTTCATCGTCTCCGTCACTGTTCAACCACACGATCTCAGTAAAACTAACAGAAAGTAACTTTCTTCTCTGGAATCAGGTTGTAGAACCTGTCATCACCTCTCACCAACTCCACAAATTTCTTGTCAACCCTAAAGTTCCTCTACAGTACGAATCAGAACAAGATCGAGCCAATGAAGTAATCAACCCTGCATACACTGACTGGATCCGTCAGGATCAGATGCTTCTTTCATGGATTTTGTCAACGATCTTCGAAGATATATTGAACGAGATTTTGGGAGTCAGTCATGCATACGAAGCATGGGACCAGATCCACAAGTTCTTCCAAGGAATGATGAGATCTAAAGCTCATCAACTTAGATCTGAGCTGCTGAGTACCTCAGGCATTTCAAATCTCTGTGTGATGAACTGAAAGCTATCAAAAGCCCTATTTCCTTCGAAGAACAAACTGAAATAATCTTGGCTGGCCTTCCTGCAGAGTTTAATCCCTTTGTCACGTCTGTAAGAGCTCGTGAAAATCCTTACTCAATAAATGATTTGCGAGTTGAGTTGATGTCCTATGAGCAGATGCTAACTAAGCAGAATGAAACACTTCTTGCTGAGACAATATCTGTGAATGTTGTACAAACAACAACTTCTACTGATCAGAAGAACGAGTCTGTACCAGGAAGAAGTCCTTTTGGTGAAATCCAGCAGAGTCATGACCAAAACTTTCAAAACCAGCTGAGTCATGACCAAAACTTTCAAAGCCATAGGTCATATGGTTTCAGTAGAGGAAGAGGAAGGTCTTTTGTTCGTAACAACAGAAATAGCAGGGGTAGAGGACGCAACAACATGCAGTGTCAGCTTTGCTACAAATTTGGACATAGTGTTCAAAGCTGTTGGTACAGGTTTGATGAAAATTTTGCTCCTGAATCATCCTCACCTGAAGCTTCACACTACTTTCCAGTTACTCAACAATCTTTTCGAAGGCCACACCAGTATATTCGACCTCCTGCAAACACTCCTCAAGTGCTGCTCACAGCAAATCAACTTCAGAACACACTTCAATCACAGTGTAATGTTGCCTCACAGGGACAAGGAATCCTGCCAACTCCTCAAAATGTCCAAGCGGTTGAATGGTATCCGGACTCAGGAGCTTCTCATCATGTCACAGCACATCCACAAAATCTTCTGCAAAGCACTCAGTTGTCAGGATCTGACCAAGTCTACATAGGGAATGGCCAAGGTCTAAGGGTTAATGCTACTGGTTTATCTTCTTTTCCCTCACCTTTTAAACCACACACCCAACTACACCTTGACAATCTGTTACTTGTACACTCTATCACTAAAAACCTAATCAGTGTGAGTAAATTTGCCAGGGATAATGGTGTTTATTTTGAGTTTCACCCCTTTACTTGTGTGAAATCACAGGGATCTCATGAAGTGCTGCTGGAGGGTGACTTGGGATCAGATGGCTTGTATTGCTGTAAAGAAATCAGTCTCACTCCCAACTCAAAACAAATTCATCATTCTACTTCCCTTTCTCTTTGTAATACACCTATAGGTCATAGTTCTATTCCTTCAATAGAAAATTTGAAATCTACAATCAATGTAACCTCTAGTCATCCGAGAACTGTAGCTTCCTCATATATGTACTCTTTGTGGCATTGTCGTTTAGGTCATCCTCATACTGAGGCACTCAATTCTGTCTTGAAGTCTTGTAATCTTCCCATTTCAAATAAAAATGATATTGAATTTTGCTCTGCTTGCTGTTTGGGTAAAACACATAGGTTACACTCTTTACCATCTACTACAATTTATGAAAAACCTTTTGATTTAATATTCAGTGATCTGTGGGGTCCTGCTCCTATGACATCTACTTTAGGTTATACATATTATATATCCTTTGTAGATGCTCATTCCAGATATACCTGGATTTATCCTCTCAAACAGAAATCTGAGGCCTTATTCATATTCTCTCAATTTCAAGCTCTTGTCTCCAACTATTTTCAATCTTCTATAAAAGCACTTCAAACTGACTGGGGAGGAGAGTTTCGATCTTTTCATCAAGTTCTAAAGCAACAGGGTATTGTTCACAGGATCACATGTCCTCACACACATCATCAAAATGGAGTGGTTGAGAGGAAACATCGTCACATAGTGGAAACTGGTCTCACATTGCTTGCTCATGCTTCTCTACCCATCAAATTTTGGGATCATGCTTTCATTTCAGCTGTTCATCTCATAAATCGTCTTCCAACAGCTGCCTTGAATTTTGAAGTACCCTTCACCAAGCTTTACAGTTCCAGCCCTGATTACACTAGTCTTAAGGTGTTTGGATGTGCATGCTTCCCATTCTTGAGACCTTATAACAACAACAAATTAGATTTCAGAAGTAGTGAGTGCATATTCCTTGGTTACTCTTCCAATCATAAAGGTTATAAATGCTTGAATTCTTCTGGTCGTCTTTTCATCTCTAAAGATGTACTCTTCAATGAAACGAAATTTCCTTATTCTTCCTGGACAACTGTGCATTCCACTGATTCTGTAAGTCCTAGTTCCCAGCCTGTTACAAATTTAATTCCCTTGGTTCCATCTTCACCTATTCTACATACTACTGATTCCACCACTGCCACTCTTGTTCCTTATTGTGATTCTACTCTTCCAATTTCTTCTCCTCCTGAACTCACCTACTCAGCTATGTCACCATCATCATCCTCAAAAGCAGTAAGCACTTCACATTCCCTCAGTGATCACACACCTTCCAGGTCAGGTATTCCTTTATCCTCTCCTTTATCTACTTCTTCTTCTCCTTCTAACATCAGTTCTGGTTCAGAATATGTCCCTTCTGGCACCCTTTCTCCTTCATCTGATCACACCATTATTACCCGTTCCAAATCTGTCCATATACCTCGAATTCTTCTCACCACCCTTGAACCTACATCAGTCAAACAGGCTCTTTGTACTCCACATTGGCTTACTGCCATGCAGTCTGAATTCAAAGCTCTTCAAGCAAACAGTACTTGGAACTTGGTCCCTCTTCGCAAAAACAGAATGGCTATTGGTTGCAAGTGGGTTTTCCGTGTTAAAGAGAATCCAGATGGGTCCATTAGTAGGTATAAGGCCCGATTAGTGGCTAAAGGCTTTCATCAACAAGCTGGTTTTGACTACACTGAAACCTTTTCACCAGTTGTTAAGCCTATTACCATTCGGATTATACTCACTATTGCTATTTCATTTGGTTGGCAACTAAAGCAATTAGATGTTAACAATGCCTTTCTCAATGGCATCTTAGAGGAAGAGGTGTACATGAAACAACCTCCTGGATTTGAATCTTCTGACAAATCTCTTGTTTGCAGGTTGAATAAGGCTCTCTATGGTTTGAAACAGGCACCACGAGCATGGTTTGATAAACTTAAAGTCTCCCTATTTCAGATTGGTTTCATAGCAAGTAAATGTGATCCATCTCTCTTCATCTACCGAAGATCTAGTCACTGCATTTTTCTTTTAGTCTATGTGGATGATATAATCATCACTGGCAATGATGCTACTCTTCTTCAGTCTGTGGTACAAAATCTGAACAATGACTTTGCCCTGAAGGATCTTGGTGATCTTGATTTTTTCCTTGGTATTGAAGTTAAGAAGACTTCTACTGGTGCTATTTTTCTCTCCCAATCCAAATATATTCGGGACTTGCTCATTAAAGCCAACATGGCCGAGGCCAAAGGAATATCTACCCCTCTCCCCTCTGGTTGCAAGTTATCAAGATATGGTTCCAACTATCACCCAGATCCTTCCTTTTATCGTTCAATTGTTGGAGCACTGCAGTATGCCACACTCACTCGACCAGAAATCAGTTTTGCTGTAAACAAAGCCTGTCAATTTATGGCTCAGCCTCTTGAGGAACACTGGACTGCTGTCAAACGAATCCTGAGGTATCTTCGAGGTACTATTCAGCATGGGAATGTTGTTGCAGCCTTGTCATCCTAGTCATCCCTTCTCCATTACTGCTTTCTGTGATGCTGATTGGGCTGGAGATCCTGATGACCGTAGATCAACATCTGGTGCTTGTGTGTTTTTTGGCTCAAATCTGATCTCTTGGTGGTCAAAGAAGCAAACACTGATTGCCCGCTCAAGCACTGAAGCCGAATATCGCAGCTTAGCTCTTGCCACAGCCGAGGTTCTCTGGTTGAAATCTCTTCTCAGTGAACTTCACATTCGATTCACTACTCCCCTCATTCTGTGTGATAATCTCAGCACGGTTTCCTTGTCTCATAATCCTGTGCTCCACGCTCGCACGAAGCATATGGAGTTAGATATATTTTTTGTTCGGGAACGTGTGCTGGCTAAGGACATTAAAGTGTGCCATATACCTGCTGTTGATCAAATTGCTGATACTTTAACTAAAAGTCTCTCAGCTTCCAGGTTTACCATTCTCAGAGACAAACTCAGTGTGACTGAGCTTCCCTCTCTTTCTCATCCACCCTGAGTTTGCAGGGGACTATTAGAGTAAAGCATTATACTTAAGGGTATTTTTGTAATGTCACCTGAGGGCACTTTTGTAATTGCACAAGTAAAGTTGTTAGTGTGGAACTGATTCAGTTCAAGGTTTGTTAGAGTGGAACTGATTCTGTTCAACAGAATCAGTGATGTGTCATCCTTGCCTTTTCTATAAAGTGCAACGTGTATGGTTCTTGTTTAGTGTTGAAAACAAATGAAAATATTTTTAGTCTTCTCTCTCTTCAATATTCTCTGAATGGGTTCACTCTCTCTCTCGTTCATCTCTTTCTTCTCTTCTTTGAATTTTCATCAGGAATCACATTTCCTAATCCTATATACCATTTATAACTTGTATCCAAACCTAGAGCTCAAAACTCAATCGGCACGTTTTACGGTGCAAATCGTACCGCGATATTTTTACCCGGTAAAAATAGTATTCATTGAATTTTCTGAAACTTGCTAACCACTCAATTTTTCGTTCTGAATCCATTTTCAGGGTTATTTTTATCATTTGAGACCTCCTCAATTTTACCTTCCTAGGGTTACGTGTTTGGCTAATTACCGTTTTACCCCTTCTTTGTATTTTAACCTCATTTTCAAGATTTTCACTAATCCTTCCCTTTAATTCATGTTTAATATATTAATATATAATTTAGAAATGCGAGGTGTTATAGATGAGATAAGGTATGAAGCACCGATACGTCCCAAATTTTTTTTTTACTTATCCGATACGCGTCCCAGACGGTTACGCGTCCCAGATGGATTTTTACATATTAGCAAGGTTAACAAATTTGATTTGGTCAAATGACAGGTTTGTGAAATTTAAATAATTCAAGAGAAGATTTTGGCCAAAAAAATACCCTAAATCCAAATCTGACTCACTTTTATACTTACATGAACGTCTGCCTCCTGAATCGAAATCGAAATCTGCCTCCTAAATCAAAAATTGAAATCGTTGTGAGCTCTGTCAACTGCCATCTCCGTCTCTGCTGTCTACCTCTCCCCTGCCGTCTGCCATCTACCTCTCCTCTATCGTCTCTGTTGTCTTTCGACTCACTTATGCCGACTCACGTTCGCCTTCTTCCTCTCCTCGTCGTCTGCCGTCTCTGCCAACTCACGTCATCCTCTCCTCGACGACACGGTTCTTCCTTCTTTCATCTTCTGGACGCTGCTTCTATCTCTCTCACCCGGTTTGTCTTTTTTTTCTCTCGGTCGGTCTCGATCCTCGTGCCTTTATCTCTTGTCCATATTCAGCAAGCCATTTATCGTTCCTTTGTCTCTCCCGTTTCTTTTTTTGTCATTTCATTCTCTTGGTTAATTAATTTTTCTTATGTTAATTTTTATTTTTATTTTGGACTTTTCAGTGATTCTGTATATTTTTGATCTATTAATTTTTATTATTTGTGCTGTTAATTTGAGCTTTTAATTGTCCACAACAAATATATTTTTATTATTGTCAATAAATTGTTATTAGTAGCTATGATGCACGGGCACGGGCACGGGCACGGGCACGGGCACGGGAACGGGCACGGGCACGGGCACGGGAACGGGCACGGGCACGGGCACGGGACACGGGATATGACACGACACGCTGACACGTTAATTCTAAAAAATGTCATATTTGAACACGTTGGGACACGTTTTGATATTAAATAAAAATTTTAATATATATAATATAATTTATATTTAATACATATAAGAGTCCATAATAAGTCTTATAACCAATCAAATATTTAAATTTCATAACATAAATATAAATATAAGTAATTTTTCATACTTTGTTAATTTTTCATGTCAAATTTTATAACAGAAAAAAATCAATTTGTAAATTATTTCTTTTATATTTAGTTAACAAAATAAAATTAAGATTTGAAAAAAAAAAAAAAACCGTGTCCGAGCTTGTCCGTGTGTGTCCCAGCGTTGACTGCGTGTCGGAAAAAGTTGATTGCGTGTCGAAAAAACATGTCGGAAAGTGTCGGAGAGTTGACCGCGTTTCGGATGCGTGTCCGAGCATGTCGGAACGTGTCCGACACACAAATTTCCAAATATTTGCGTGTCCGTGCTACCTAGATTAGTAGCACTCCACATAGACACTAGTTGAGGTATTTATTAATTTTGTTAATGTGTTCTATATTAAAAATATTATTTAATACTAAGACGTATCGGAACGTATTGAAATATTACTATTTTTGAAGTAACGAATCGACGTCGCGTGTTGGGAACGTATCGAAAACGCCGTGTCAGTATGGTGCTTCATAGGAGATAAGACATGGAAAATGGTATCACTTTGATATTATGCTGAAATTATAGGGATATAAGCAGGGAAGGAAGAAAAAAGAGAATAAAGATTGAATAATCTGAGATTGTTATTGGTTTGATTTGATTGATTTGTTACAACAGACAAAGTAAGAATCCCTATTTATTTAAATAATATACTCTTAATCCTAGTTAAATAAGAAAAACATCATGAACTATAAAGAAATATGAAAACCAATCATAAGAGATTGTATAAGATATTCTAAATTATTTTATGACAAAGTAAGAATTCCTATTTATTTAAATAATATCCTCTTAATCCTAGTTAAATAAGAAAAACATCATGAACTATAAAGAAATATGAAAACCAATCATAAGAGATTGTATAAGATATTCTAAACTATTTTAAGATATCGTGATATTATGAAATGTCTTGTAGCTATTATAACTGTATACATCTTGTTGTGGTTCTGAGTGGCTTATGCTGTGTCTGATGAAAATGGTAAAAAAATTGATGGCATAATGTTGTTATTAAAAAACTGAAAGGTAATGTATTTATGCATGTATTTTTTAAAACATGAAGTACATCCAATGATAATATTATTATTCAGCATAGGGACTTGTGCTTTTATGCCCAAAACTCAGTTCTTGATCTGCATGTCAACATTTTTTACTAGTACATCTTAACATTAATATTCACCACTGCCAATTTGATTTCTTAATAGAGAATTACTGCCAAGGATGCACTTGATGCCGAGTATTTCTGGACTGATCCATTACCATGTGATCCCAAGAGGTATGACCTCTCATTCATAGGATTAAATGCCCATACCATTCATTCCTTCCCTTTTAAACTTTGTTGTTTGCATCAATTAATCATTTTCTACTATAATTTTTCAACTCACCACTACTCTTTGTGTTTGGTTTAGTTTACCCAAGTATGAGTCATCACATGAGTTCCAGACTAAGAAAAAGCGCCAGCAGCAACGGCAAAATGAAGAAAATGCTAAGCGTCTTCAAATGCAGCATCCACAGCAGCATACTCGTCTTCCCCCCATTCAGCAGGCTGGTCAACAGCATGCCCAGATGCGACAAGGTCCTAATCACCCAATTCATGGCTCTCAACCAGCAGTTGCAGCAGGAACTAGCCATCATTATGGAAAGCCTCGAGGTCCCTCTGGTGGGCCAGGAAGATATCCTCCCAGTGGGAACCCTGGCGGTGGTGGGGGATACAATCACCTAAATCGGGGAGGTCAAGGAGGAGGGGGTGGTGGTGGTTACGGAAGTGGGCCATATCCTCCTCAAGGGAGGGGTGCACCTTATGGGTCTAGTGGTGGTGGTAGCAGTGGAGGCTATGGAGTTGGAGCTCCAAATTATCCCCAAGGTGGTCCATATGGTGGATCAGCTGCGGGTCGTGGCTCAAACATGATGGGTGGAAACCGCAACCAACAGTATGGTTGGCAGCAGTAAACCTAAATGTAATGTATAAAAGACAAGGGTTTTATAATTCTCATTTAACATGAGAATTTGAATTTTTCTACACACCCTTCGATTTTCGTTCCAACATGGGTCGTACACATGATTTTTTCTAACATACGGGTCCCACATGCTTTTTGTCTCTATAACATGAGAACTCAATTCTCATGTTGAATGAGAAATATAAAACCCAAAAAATAAAGGGTTTTATAATTCTCATTCAACATAAGAATTAAATTTTTCCTACACACTCTTCGTTTTTCGTGTTGACATGGGTCTTACATATAATTTTGTCTAACACATGGGTCCCACATGTTTTTCTATCTCTATATCATGAGATTTTAACTCTAATTCAACATGAGAATTATAAAATCCAAAAACAAATTCGGAATGTGAAAAAAAACATTTCTACTAAGTAACATAATTTGTATTTTCTTTCATAAAAAAAAATAAATTCGCCACTATAATACCCCTAATTTTTTATTAAAAAAAAAATTGTTCTAGGAGGATAATTATCCACTTAGATAATATATGGAAAATTGTTCTTGTACTTAAACGTAAATAGTAATTTTAGATTATGTAGGATAGGGATATATGGATTGTTATAGATTTTTTTTTTCAAGATATGGAGGGCCTTTTCTAGTAATGATTTAATGTAGTAATAGACCACCGTGATCTATTTAGCTTGAACTTTGGAAATAAGACAGTCATTTTGCTGCTGCATAACAATTGATTTTCATTAGTAAACTAGATGATAAATTCTTATGTTAGTGCATCATTTGGCCATTTCTTTATTCGTGTGAGTGCAGATCTGTCCTCAATTTTACTTGAACTAAAGCCCGTTTATGCAGATCTGGTTTGTCTTGAATGCAAAACTTGTGTTTATAGACAACCTTGTTGCTTTTATACATTGTTGTGCCCGACATAAGTTGCCAAAGTTGTACTATTTGAAACATGTATTTGTGCCAAAATACTGAACAGTAAAGCGCTGTTTAATATATTTTAAATGTGCTGCGGATATTTTTGTTTGTTTTTTTAAATAAATTGATTACTTGGTATATGCGAAACCAAATTAATGTACTCTATATAACAATCTTTTTGGTGTTAAAGTTTAGCCTGAAGAAAATTGCTAAATGGATTCTCGCTTGAGATAATATTGTTACTTCTTGCCTGAATTGCATCACTTAGTCATTTCTCATATACACCAGTGTCTGATAATTTGGTGATCCAAGTCTGGATTACTTTTGAACTGAAAATGGTCGTATCCCCGATTGCCTAATTTGAGTGAGTGCCTGTTGTTGAAGTGATCTGAGATATAACTTAAAATAATTAGTCTAAGTTGATAATGTATGTTGGCATAGGTTGACCCAAGTAATCAAAAGGTTTCCAAAAGTAAATTTCACAGAACAACATTAATCTGGTTTAGTGACATAATTAAATTACCAAAGTAGATCATATTGATGCCTTTTTGAAGACATTCGATGGTGAATGATTTAGTATATAAGTTTGATTCGCAAGGGAGAAGGTAATTGTTGTGAATCTGAATATATTGAAGTAGTGTGTCTGTGAGATTTTGCATGTTTAGTAATTGTTCATAATCCATATCTAGGGTAGTGCTGATCGCTGATGCCCTGTGATCTTAGACAAAAAAAGATTTCATTTGCCTGCAATGCTGATTTAAAGAAAACCCAAATTATTATGGAAGTAGATCAAGGAAATGAAAAACCAACTATGCATGAGATTTCTATAAGGAATATATGTTGTTTCCTTTCTAGAATTTAATAGCATGTGATGCCATAATGAATTGTTAAAAATGCGATTTTGCTCTTAATGCTCAATTGTATGATTTTGACAGCCATTTGTATGATTACTAATAGCTTAGAGAAATTTGACACTGACAATAGTGTAACACCCCAATTCATGACCGGTTAGTTAATATGCATATGGTACAGAAACACTGCATAATTAAATGCTTAAGCGAGAGACTTAACGTATAAAAGTATCACCGTTATCGACATAACTAGTGACTTAACTTTTTTTTTAAATTATCTTTACATATTTCATCGCCTAATTCCCTTTTAAATTATTATAATTTGTACAGTCTCATACTTGCACAGACCTCTTATTTACTCTTTCGGTAATTGTAATTAATAGTCAAAATACTATCCAGTTATGATATCTCATATAATTCTGAACAGTGTCTAACGGACAGAATAACGACTGTAAACTAGACTTAACTAGGGATTAATTCCCACAGTTATCTTGTACCTGAAATATAGAAAAGTCCAGACCACCTATATATATCAAATTGCCCAACACAGTGGACTAAAAATGGCTCCATGCCAATACACCGATCATCTATATACAAATACTACATCACATCATAACCTAAGGTTACACATGCCTCTCAAAATAATAATTATACAAGTGCATGGTCGTACATCATGCCAAAATAATAAATCCAGTCATCATCCCAAAGTATCCAGGCATCTCTCCAGCATAACTGGGATCTCTATCCCTACGTCATCCTCTTACCATGTGGAAGATCTCTTGTAGCTGAAGTACCTGAAATATATCCCCATAATGCGAGGTGAGAAATATTTCTCGTAAACTCAGGGTTTATGGAGTACTCTCCATCCATGAGTTCACTTCCTGCAGAATGTCAGATAACATACATAGAATACATCATATATTTCATACCAATACATATTTCATAGACATACATACTTCTAGGCTATACTCCAGGGGCTGCATCCCGCAAAGAGATATTAACTTATACCTATACCTATACTCCCTATACTCCCAAGGGTTGTATCCCGCAGAGGAGATCATAACTTATATCTATACTTATACTTCTAACGGTTGTATCCCACAGAGGAGATCTTAACATAAACATATACTCCTAGGGGTTATATCCTGCAAAGGAATCCACACCTGTACTCTCCAAACTTATACATATTATAACATAACATATTCTCTTATAACCTATCACATAGCAACATATCATATTACTCCATAATATTTCCTATCACATCATAACATTATATAACATAACATAAGACTCCCAAAGCGTAATTTCTCACTTTGACCAGTCTATGAACTTCTAAAGCGTAATTTCTCACTTTGTCTAGTCCGTGAACTCCCAAAGCGTAATTTCTCACTTTGACCAGTCCATACATAATCTCCGAGAACGTAAGTCTTCAACGGAGTGTTTATTGATCAAGAACCATATTCCATACCATATTCCATACATACATATATCATAGCATATCATGTCATATCATATTAGATCATAATTGTCATATCATATCATATACATGAGCTACATGAATGCAACTATACTACATATCCACATTCATCACAACATATACCATATGAACCATCATCCAAACGGACTTTGGTGGAACAAAATACCGGAGAAAACTCCAAAACCAAGAGCTTACCTCTCGAAGCTCCTATAGCATTCTTACTTGTAAAATAATCACCTATGTTAAATCCTCAGAACTCTGATAAAGAATCAATGTACCTCCTGATTCATACCTGTTATCCAAATATTTATCAGATTTGACTTTCATATATCAAATTGTATCACAAGACTTTTATCTTGTCAATTCCACATTCATTCTTGACAATTCATGCCCATACCACAAGTCAGACCTATACACTCATTCTTTGACATTTATTCACATATTGTTAAACTTATATTCAAACACCATTAATTAGAGACTTAACCATTCAAAGTTCAAACTCACTTTATTTAGGTTTCTAGGATTTAGTTAACAATTAACTTTAATTCCAACCATATAGAACCCTATATGGCCAAACCGTAGCATACCAATTTACACACATTTTCATGCTTTTCATTCATCATTCTGCACACCACTTTAACATTTAATCATACATCAAAGCATACACTTACACTTAGACTTTCAAATCATCTTTTACATTCTTAACTTCAAACACTTAAATAAATCATTCCATTACACTTTATTACATATCAATAACATATCACATCACTCAATATGAAATAAACACAACTATTACCCTATTAACCTAACATGGCCGAATTGTATAGGTTAGGGTTTCTTAATTTTCTTTCATACAATCTTTAATTCAATGGCACCAATCACTTAAGTACTCATTGAATCCATGTTACATACACTCATTTAATCATTTTACATACAAGCCCTAAATTAACTACACATGGCCAAATTGATGTATAGTTAAAGATGTAGGATTTCTTTGGATTTTCATCACACAATTCATTAACAAATCATCACACAACCTTAATTCCATCATTAATCACATATCAACACATCATTATCATACACTTAGTATGCATAGTCAAAATTACAACTTGAACACTAACACTTTGCATGCATTTTTCTTAACATATAAACCAGTAATTAAACTTCAAATCATCTATTAAAGATCACACCATATCAATTAACATGTAAACATCGTGAAACAATATCAAACCTTCAATTACTATTCATAGCCGAATTTGAAAGGTTAGGGTTAGGTTTGATTCTTGCAATTTTTCAAGAATTCAAGATGTTATCTTTGATTTACAAGATTAAACAACCTATTTCCAAAACAAAACCACTTCAAAATTCATCATCAACATACATAGAAATTCATGTTGAACACAAGAACACAAATGTTCATAAATCATCATCAAATCAACAAAGATGTTAGCAATTACCTTATATAGCTTCTTTTAGGTAAACGTAAGCTTTTCTAATACAAAAACCAAGCAAATACTCATCCAACCTTTAGGAGAGGATATCACACTCAAAACAAGGCTAGAAGATGTATGGTTTTAGGGCTTTTACTCACAAGCTCACAAGGAATCTTTTTCATATTGAAACTTTCTTGAAATAATGGCTAGAAAATAAGTTCTCTCAAGATCTTTCCTTCACTATAGCTCACGGTCATGGAGAAGAAGGAAAGATGAAGGTGTCATGGATTTTGAGAGAAAGAAAGAAAAGATGACAACTTTAACAATTTTCAAAGACTTAAAGGTTAAGTTTCTTTAACTTTTTAACTTTTTCATTTAGATATTTTTATCAAACTTTTAGTTAATTCCAAAAGAAGTCTCCTACATTTCCAATCAGCCAGACTTTCGTGGAATGCACAAAGAAAGGGAAGGAACTGACTTGGTTGGAGAAAACCACACAAAGCCACCATTTTTGACTTTTTTAAAGCATAAAGTAACTTAATTCTCATTGGTTATGACTTTAACCTTTCATTCAAACTTCCTTGGGTTGATTACACTTGAAAATGGCGTGGAATATGATACATAAACAAGGAAGAATCAAGTTGCACTAAAAAAGAAAGCATAACACACAAAATCTGACTTTTACATGTAAAAAGTAACTTAATTTCTGTTGGTTTTTACTTTACACATCACACACTTGAATCTTTGACCAACCAATTATACAATAACATAATTAAACATAACAAATAGCAAACAAAGCAACACATTCATCTTTGACCAAAGATTAAGCTTATTAAACTTTGACCTAATTATTTTAATTATTCTACGCATCATTTAATTAATTTATAGACATTTATATCTCTTAAACTAGACTGTCAAAACTCAGTTCAGACTTAGTTTGCAAAATTATCAAAATACCCCTGTTATCACAAATTTGGCATTTATGTCTCTAAACACAACTTATATTCTTTTTAGGTCCTAATTGACTTGTTATTCATGAATTGTGTCCTCACATCCATTGTCATGATAGTTTCATGATTCAACTGTCAGAATTTCCTTAACAGTCACAAAATTTACGCACTGTCTCACGTAACTATCAAACTCACACGGTTTGAGAATTAGGGTTATTATAAATAGCACAATGTAAACTACTAATCTGGTTGGTTATTTTCTAGACATTTGATATCTTTCTTCCTCAGTTAGACTTTTATATTAGAAACTATTTATACTAAAGGTTTTAATTGATATTTTGTTCTTATTGATGTGGTGTTTGTGGTATTACTTAGGTGATGTTATTGTAACACTTCGCCAGCCACCGGTTTGTTAACTCATATATGGTACTTAAAACACAGAATAATTAAATTCTGAAGCGGAAGACTTAACAAATATTTCACGTTACTTAAATAACTAGGTGACTTAACTTTTTATTTATTTGTATTCTTATGTATTGTTGTGCATAATTTATTTTTTCCATGTAACATAATCTATACAGTCCCATACCTGTATAGAATCCATACTTAACAAACCTGTGACCATATATAATGATCAAATCACTATCCGAATATGATAACAGATACTATTTCGAATAGAGTCTTTATGGACAACATAACAGTTGTAAATTGGACTAATCCAGGGATCAAATCCCACCTTCCTACATAACACCTGATAAACAGAAATGTCTAACCCATATATATACATATATGCCAGAATATAGCTTCGTGCCACTACTGATATCAACCTACTTAACAACATATACTCTTATGTGTAACACCCCATTATCGGACCGGTGTGTTATCAACAAATATGACATTAAGCGTAGTTACACACACAGTAGTCATTTGTAATTTACGAGAAAACTTTTTTCCTTTTTAATATCTTTGTACCTTAAAATAATAGTATCCGATAATATACCGACTGTGATCATAACCCAAAACTTTGTGCGAAAATAATAATAGCATAGCTTAACATCATACAACTTTCATTTACACAATGCTAAGTGGTTCCCATAAACCAATAAAACTAAGGCTCATCCCTTCCATTTTTAAACACTAAAGGCCTTAACCATTTTATTTACTCCAATAATTTCATACCTATCAGATGCTTCTTATTTATTAGTATGTTATATATTTTCTTTTTAGCTTCACGTGGGCTCAAACCACGCTCAATTTGGAGCACTGCAGCTCAAGTTATGAATTTTCTAAAAAAATAGGTGCTGAAACTGCAGGACCCCCGCGCTGATAGCGCCAGTCCCGCGCTATCAGCGCCACTGTTGCGCAAAATACAGGGAGGGTGGCGCTCATAGCACCACACTGGCGCCCTCAGCGCTAGTGCCACTGCCTCCTTTTTCCCAGTTGGCGCTAGCAGCGCCAAAGTTCAGGGGTTGTGTACCCAAAACAAGTAATCTGACGTGTTCTGCCCATAACTTGAGTTATACAACTCCAATTTACACAATCTTGGTCTGATTGAAAAGCTAAGAGAAAGATCTCTAACTTCCAAGAAGGCCAAGAGGTCCAATTCCATCATATAGGAGACGAAAATTGGGCAGCACTTTGTTTGTTTTTCCAACATTTCCCATTTTTGTTCAACTAAGTACCTAGTTCAGTTTCATCTCATAATATACAGGACCAATTCTCAGCTCAACAATCCATGGCTCATAATTCGTTCATCAATTTAAACTTCCATAACATCCTTTACAACAATTAGTTCTTAAGCATAAACTAATTGGCAATTATTATGATTTCTAAATGGTCTATTTACAACATACGATTCCAATACCCCAAAACACAGCATGTGTGTACATGGACAAGTCCCATGCTCACCATATCCAATATACAACATTAGAGATATACAATTTCATAACCAAAATACAACACTATGGTCAAATGACTTAAAACAATATATGAACAACCAATGTATGGCAATATCATCACATGCACTCTAATATGCACACCCTAAGTCCAAGATACACCATAATACTAGTATGTGCATCCTAAGCAATCCTCCAAGATGCTATGTTCTCCATATGCACCTCATGATCCAACTCCTCCATGCTTGCTACCGCCTGAAATGATGTCCCCAAATGCGGGGTGAGATATACAAATATATCTCAGTAAACCAAGGGTACTAGAGGATCACTCCACCCCATGGCTCACTCGATGTGCAACAAATAACATAGTATGAAATGCATAACATACAATATCACAAACAACTGGGGACAAATCCAAGAACATCCACATCAGGATTCCGTTCAAGGACCCCATCATATAACTCCCGAAATCTTCCTGGTGCTTCTCCCATGGTTGAGACGACCCCATGGCAAAGCCCAACTGGAACTCCTCATGAGCCCTATCCAGCGAAAGTCCCACGTTTGGATCATCCTGGTACCGCTCCCAGAGTCGGCCCCACGGAAACAACCCGACCGGAATTCCCAAAGGATATCTCTAGCGGAAGTCCAAACCAACACACATCTACTGGCCAGAAATCAAACAATTCATACACAACATGCTCCAAGCATGTCACACAATCAAGCAATAATGCATGAACATACATATTCATACAATGTTCAAAAACACAAAATCCAACCACAACCTTCCACTAGGTGTGGTGGAGAACACAAGGGACTAAACCCAAGTTCCAAAGGTTTACCTTAACTCCGAAGCCAATGCTCCACAATGTAAGCTCCAAGCTTAATTCGCTTCCATAGCGTCCGTGAGAGGAAACCTGAATGATCAACAATCATGATTCCAAGACAAAAATTCACTTTCAAAATACACATACCCAAACTCATTCACTTAGGCCAAAAGGTTATTTACACTTATTGTTCCTTATACATCATCATCGGCCAATTTACCACATACTCAATACATCCAACATTATTCCAATTCCACAACATCATACCAACCTATCATCCATTTAAACACCACTTACAATCATACAACACCAATTATATCATTTTTATTTCATCAAACCAACCATGACCTCAATAGGTCGAATTGCTCATGCCCATCAATCTAGGGGTATTCAATCCAATTCAACACTCATACTCATCATATAATCATATTACAACATCCTACAACAACTCACCACACAATCCTCACATAGTTTAACTTCACCATTTCATGACCTTCAAATTTTCTATTTTATAAAATCCATATTTTTCCTCAATAATTTTTATTGCATTTATAGCTAATACACATTTTCTAAGACACATTCATGTACAAACTTTTCCCAATTGAGCTCTCTAAACACATCAATCAACTAAAACCTCTTTAGGGTTCATAATTCAAATCACATGATTCAACCGTTTAAATACAAGGAAACTCACCCAGATGCAAAGCACAAGGCTCCTCCCAAACATACTCCACCATTGGAGCACCTAGAAGCTCCATGAACACAAATCTACAAGCTTGAGCCATGGCCTTGGAGGGGAGATTTCGCACAATAGAGCTGGATTCAAGGCTTGCCACTAGTGCCAATGTGTTTAGAAGGTCATTTCCATCAAGTTTCAACACAAACTTTGCTAGATTTGGTGGAGAAATGAGTGATTTGTGAGGAAAAGAAAAATCAAAGCTTCATGACAATGGGGAGGGTTGTTCATGCGTGAAGAAGAGAGGGGAAGGAGAGAGAGAGAGCTCTGAGTTTGTGAGGGAAATGAAGACGACTTAAGTGGATTTGAGTGGGGCGGGTCCCACACGCGATTTAACTTTAATCCAATCATCAATTTCAACTACAAATCCATAATCTACGTATTTTTCTGGTCCATGACATATTTTTGTTTCCTAAAACCACTGATAAAAATTTCACGCTTATCGGTAAAATTATACCGCAGTATTTTACACCGAAAAATCACTATTCATCAATTTTTCCCAAATTTGCCTATTCACTCGATTTTTCGTCCTGAGTCCGTTTCCGGCATCATTTTTGTCATATGAGGTCTTCTACTCAATTTCTCATGCCTTGGGTTACGTGTTTGGTAATTTACCATTTTGCCCTTTTCATACAGTTTTGCCTTAATTCACGAATTTTCACTAATCCTACCCTTTTAATTCACATTATAACATATAAATTCATATCTAGAATTACGAGGTGTTATATTATGCATAATCTTATCATCTGTAAACAATTATCTATAGGCTACATACGCCTCTCAAAATAGAAATCCATACTATATATATGCATGAACGTAACATATCATACTCTATAAAACATATACATATATATATATATATATATATATATATATATATATATGTTCTAGAATGCTACGCTAGCTATCTGCTCCAGCTGATGTCTCTAATCACATTGAACTGGTTTCTTGCCCTGAAAGGGCTCTCGTGCATCTATAGTACCTAAAATGTATGTCCCTAGACGGGGTGAGATTAACCATCTCAGTAAACCCAGGGTTTATGGAGTAGTCTCCACCCATGAGTTCACTTCCTTCATAAATGTTAGATAACATAGCATATAATACATCATATATTTCGTACACATACATAAGACTTCTGGAACTATACTCCAGGGTTGTATCCCGCAAAGGAGATCATAACATATATCTATACTTATACTCCCAGGGGCTATATCCCACAAAGGAGATCTTAACATAAACATATACTCCCAGGGGCTATATCTCGCAAAGGAACCCACACCTGTACTCTCCACGCACTATAACATAACATATTCTCTTATAACCTATCACATAGCAACATGTCATATTGCTTCATACTATTCCTATCATATCATAACATCATATAATATAACATAAGAATCCCAAAGCGTAATTTCTCACTTTGACCAGTCCATGAACTCCCAAAGTGTAACACCCCGTATGTATCCGATTTGTTAACATGTCATCGTATTAAGCGACACTTAATTAAAAAAGCGGAATATCTTTTTCTTTTCAATTATGACTTCATTATACTTAGCCAAGTTGATTACTTAATCTAGGGGTGGCAATACGGGTCAACCCGACACGACACGACACTGCACGTTTTTGACCCGTACACTATTTGACACGACCCTGACACGACCCGTTTTGTAAACGGGTCACAAAACACGAACCCTGACACGACCCACTGTGGGTCACGGGTCGACACGACACGACCCGCAAAATTTAAAATTAAAAAAAAAGATTAGCTTCTGTTTTTTGAGATTTTTAGTTCCTTCTATTCGTTTCTATACTAAACAATGACTATATATATCAATATATAAATGAATAAAAATAATAATATAATAAAATATTTAATTGAAAATTAAAAAAATAACACTGGCGGGTTGACTCGTTGACCCGCGGGTTGACACGTGACCCGACACGGAAAAAACGGGTCACATTTACACAACCCATACACGACTCGTAATGATCCGCGGGTTGACACGACACGCGTTTTGACGGGTCGTGTCACGGGTCAACCCGCGGGTCAAAACTTGTATTGCCACCCCTAACTTAATCATTTTCATAAAACATCGCGCGTATGTAATTGCAAGAGAGAACTAACTGAAATACCTCATAATATAATTAACAGTAAGTATCTAAAGTCACGGAACTACAACACGTAGTCCGGACATAATCCTAATACATTATTACAAATCAAACCTAAAACCAGACATAGTCAAATCAATGTGGTATGGACAATCCCCATGCTCACCAAATAAGGTAACTAAGCTCAACAGAGTCTAAACAACAACAACAACATAATCATAAAGCTAATAGCAAACTAGCAATAGGCATATCCAGCATCCAAACATGTCAGCAATATCATCCAAACTGGAGGTCTCAACCCCCGCATTACCTGAACCTGAAATGGTGCCCTAAACGTGGGGTGAGATCTCTAAAAAGAAATCTCAGTAAGACAAGGGGTCCTCAAGGATCTTCCACCCCAAGCTCACTTACATGTGCAATATAAGTTCAAAAAGCATTTAACAATATAAGTTCCAAAATAGTGCAATGCAACAGATAATCATGTCATGTGTGTCAATACTATTCTACTGATCAGAGAAGTGCAGAAATACGTCTATTACCCACACAGTACCAGCCCATGATGTACCCGGCCACAGGACCACCCTATGGCCTCTTGTTAGGCGTAACACCACATACATATTATAAGACATTGCACTTAACAGCTCCATAGTATTTCAATAAACAATACATGAAAACCACATCATGCATATAAATCATCCCCCCATGGGACATGGTGGAACCAACAATGGCAAAGCCGAGGACACGAAAGCTTACCTTGCAAGCTAACAATCTAATGCCAAGAGTCCAAACAAAGCTCAAAGCCCAAACACAACAGAATCACAATCTGTTTTGGGACCAACATTCATATCAATAACCATAGCTCTTAAGCATAAACATAAAGACTACGTTTTCCTTTTACGTTTTATGTCTTTAGGCTTCTCACAAAGTCATAAGCCCTAATACACTTAGGTTCTGACTTAACTAGTCATTACAGAAGCCCCACTGACTAATCATGGGTCCACAAACCCAAAATAGCATTATGCATGAACAGTACCATCACTGTCCTCGAAAACTCAGAATATCCGAATATATGTCGGGGCAATATCCGGATATCTATATTCGGATATCAGTGTACCCCATATCCGGATATCAAAATCCGGATATCATATCCGGATATTTCGCGACAGAATGCAGTTCTGCATTTCGCGATATATCCTTCCTAAAGGTGGTTCATTTCATGATTACATAGGCTTAATCATGCATTTCTAGGTGTGTTTAACATTACCCAACCTTAAGTTATGATCTTTAACTTGTTACATGCATCAAGGTTCCATTTTAACCATTAACTCATGGTCAAAGGTGAACAACTTACCAAAGGCTTTTAAAACTGAACCAGGGAGGCTCTTGGGGCTCAATATGCAGCTCCCAAGGTGCTGACTACCAAGAGCACGAAAATGAGCTTCAAGATGGCTCCTTTCTTCACAAAGGTTGCTTCTTGGAATCAACACTCAAAGAAATGGTTCCCACTACTCCTAGCAATGAACTCAGCCCCCCCCACACAACCAACACAAAGGCTAAAACTCAGACAAGAGAGCACCTCACACACTCACAACTCCAAAACACACTCACCCAAGGAGATTTGATGAAGGTTAGTGAAGGAAATGGCTTCAAGGCTCACCAAAATGAGGAAGAGAAGGAAATGGAACAGTGCCGATTGATCAACCCCCCAAACCAGTCACGTATCACTAAGTATGACCTGGGGTTTAGTGCCAAATGTTGTATATATAGCCACTTAAGTTTTAATCGCACTGTATTAGCGCTAATTGCTACGCTTAGCAATTTAATCCCAAACTTAGGATTCATAACCTGCTCATTTTTCTAAGATTTATCATATTTTTATTTTATTTTTCGTAGCACCTTCCGGTACGCGCTTTTCCATAGACAGTATCAATTCTGGCACCAGTTCTCATTATTTTAACTTGAAACTTGTTTTACAAGTCCTATATATTATTCTAGGAATATTCATGCACTTATTATAAATTTTTGGGATACTTCGTCGGTACGCATTTATACCGGGTAGCAGGACCGATATCTGCACTTTTCGTCAGAAAAGGGACTTTCAGCATTATTACCTACTTACTATAATTATTAAAGTCTCATAGTAATTATTAGGGTCAATTATGGAATTATTTCCTAATTCTCACACTTAATTGATTAATTTCCTTAATTAACGGTGCGGGTTCTTACACAAAGCGTAATTTCTCACTTTGACCAGTCCATACATAATCTCCAAGGATGTAAGTCCTCAACGGAGTGTTCATTGATCAAGAACCATATATCATACATACATATCATATCAGATTATGTCATATAATATCAGATTATAACTGTCATATCATATCGTATGCATGAGCTACATGAATACAACTATACTATATATCTACATTAATCGTAGCATATACCATATGAACCATCATCCAAACGGACTTTAGTGGAACAACATACCGGAGAAAACTCTGAAACCAAGAGCTTACATGAAACTAGCTTTTCTGTAAACCTTGTTCGTAACCGTCAAGATCACCTATTCAAACATGATCTTTATGACAATACATAATTATTTACAATTGAAGAATCCTTTTACCTACATACATATTTCGAAATTCTTCTTCAAGTTAGTTCACATAATCCTTAACATATTCTTACTTACCAATTCATGCAAATTCATACCAATTCACAAGTCAATGCTCAAACTTAGACATATACTTAAAGTCTTAAATATTAACACATTTAACCTAATTCACTTAACCTATAGGTTAACTTAGGTTTCCACACTTTCACCATACATAATATATACTTGATTTTACTTGATTTATACAACCAAGCACTCAATTGAATTAAAAACCATACCTAGGTCACATAACCACATAGTGGCCGAATGGTACTAGTAAGGTTACCATGCATTTCATGTATTCCATTCTTCATCAAAGACTACTCAAGACAACTCTTGACTTTATTTTCCATTATTTAGCTCAATGACCACATAAAGTGTCAATAACCATTCTATGCTTTCAACTAATGAATTAACTAATCCATTCCATTCTAATACATTCATTTAGCACCAAACATCCTTAAAATAAGACAACAAGCTTCCAAGCCCTTTTTCCTCATTATGGCCGAAATGATAACATAGTTTTCAACCTGGACAGTTTGTACCATTTAATTCACGAAAAATCCATTTCTTATTCGATTACCCTGAATTTTTAGTATGTTATACTAGACATGTGCAGCTTTGATTTGACACAAATCACACTTAATTTTGAGTTCTATAACTCCATATATGCATTTTTAAAGACAAGGAAATTTGGCTCTTTAGGTTTCATTGGTTTTCTTTCAAAATCCTTTATATTTTTCTTTACTTGAACCTTCATAAACTAAGTTATAACTCTAATTTCGCATTGACAATACAACAAACACAGAGTCTTCATATTTTTTCATGCATAGGCTGAGGCATATAGGATCCATTAGGTCATCCTATAGTTTGATTTTTAACAATCCAATTGGTTATTTCTCATCAACAACCACCAAAGAATAAAAACCCGAACTCTTAGACTTCAAACCACTTCATATAAACATGATAAAATTCCATCAAAATCATTCTTGTACAGACAAAACCTAACCTAAAAATTAAAGGAAACAACCATTAAAAGTTAGGTTTAATACCTTAAATCACTTCATCAAGACTATCTATATCTTCAATTATCCTTCAAATAAGCATCAAAACCACAAATTTTCTCTTGATTACAACTGCCGGTCTATGACGTTAAGAGGAGAAAACAAAGCACACAAAGCTTCTTTCAAAGATTAGAAACTAGGGTTTTACTCACAAGATGACTAGGAAGATTTTTTCTCAAATAAACTATGCACTTTTGTGACTAAAAGACCAAGTTCTCGAGCTCTCCTTCGTCCTATGGCTTCCACGATTTTGAGAAGAAGAAGTATGTAGATTTTGGTCCTTTAAAGAAGCCAAAACCGACCTTGAGAGGAGAAGGAAATATCTAGCACATTTTTGTTGACTTTTTTTACACTTATGTCTTCTTAAATCCTATTGATTGATTTCATTAATCCTTGTCTTAATTTTTATGATTATTCTAGACATAATTAACATAGTTTAAGACTACTTAAAACCCTTAAAGTATTTCATAGAATTTAATCATATCATTTAATTAAAATTTAGACCTCATTTTGCTTAATTGAAAAATGGTCCCTACACTTTCACATACTTGAACTTTGACCCCTAAACTTTTTAAATATTACAATAAGGGTCCTAAATGACTTGCTTGGCATGAATTGTATTTCCATAATTTATTTAATGTCAATCGGACGATTAACATATCAATTCTAGCTTCCGTAACATATTTACCATAAAATTACATAATATAACTATGTAATTCCATAACATATTTACCGTAAACTTCTGGCATGAATTGTATTTCCAATTAAAAGTTAGGTTTAATAATCATACATAATCAATTCTTAAAAGTTTGGGTTGTTATAGTTATAATTAGGTAGAAGGCAACAAACTAATCTAGTTGATCGAAGGCTTGGTTACACTGTCTAGAAAAAAAATGTCCTAATTTAATGGTCACGAGAATGAAGATTTTTGGACATGTGATGTAAAGTATAATTGATAATAAAATGTGAATTTTTTTTATGGACATGGTATGGATAAGTGGAGTGTTAATCCAAGACATTGTATATGTTGGTATTGCTTCTATGACCTGTTATGTATTTCCCTAAAAATTATATCATGGGTGCGTTTGTTGGTGTGTTTATGATTGAAGTTGAAGAAGTTCATAAAAAGTGCAAAATAAATAATAGTACTACTACTTGAAGGCAATGGGGCTGGTCATTGGTAGAGAAAGCTCTACTATAATGGACTAAAGTCCATTCTAAATGATCATTATGGCACACAATAATGTTTGATGTTTGATTTGCTGCGCTCCTTATAGTTTGAGTTACTATCTGCATGTTCTTATGACTCTTCAGTTTGTGGTTGTTTTGTTATCCTTTTTATCAATTCATAATTTGGTTTTTAGTGCACAAGCTTGAAAAGTTCACATAGTTCTTGTAGTTGAATGAGGCTGGTTATACCACCATCCCAATATATCTTAGCAAGTTAAAATTTCAAATTTTGAGGACAAAATTTTATAAAGGGAGTAGTATAATCCTCAAATTTTGTTAAATATCTCTAGAGACTTGATATAGAGAGGAGGACTTTCGGGGATCAAACAAATGGTGCTTGGAAGTTAATGTTTAGTTATAAAAATAACCAAGAATGAAAGTTTTAGAAATGACATTGATATATAAAATAAATTAATAATCTTATTAAAATAAATTGTTCTAGGAGGATAATTAATTAGTTAGATATTATATGAAAAATTATTCTTGCACTTAAATGTAAATAGTAATTTTAGATTATGTAGGAAAGGGGTATATGGGATGTTATAGAAATTTTCTTTCAAGATATGGAGGATCTTCTTTTATAGTAGTGATTAAATATGGTAATGAGCACGGGTGATATATTTAACTTGAACTTTGGAAATAAGACAAACACTACATAGACTTTTAGATATTTTATTCTCTCTCCGTCTTCTGTCTTTCAATTTCCATATGATATCCTACATAACTTGACAAAAAAATGTGAAAAGAAAGAAGCCATCCCTCATTCTTGTGTCAGCCGAGAACATCACCCCTATAGCAACCAAAATTTCAACTTTGTTGCCTCAAGTTTATTTTTTTTCTCTTCGATAGATATTCCTACCTTCACCCACAAATCATTCTTCTTCCTCAAGCACATTTATTTTCATCCCTTTCCTTGCTAGCCGTGAGGCTTTTCAAGAACAACTTTTACATCATACATAAGAAACAAATTTTGCTGAATGACCTCATTTTCTCATTTACCGAAGCATGTTTACAAGTTTTGTATATAAAGCAGAAAAATAGAATTCTGGTGTAACAACCTGCTGAGGTGTCACATACTAAAAAAGCAAAATAAAAGATTCTATACAAAGGAAAAAATAAGTAAAAAATAAAATCGAATTATATTGTAATACTCCCCCTCAAGATGGAGAGTAAATATTAAGAACTCCCATCTTGTAAAGAAGAAAAGAAAATTGCCCAGGAAGCAGGGCCTTGGCCATCAAGTCAGCCAAGTACTGAGAAGAGGAAACAAGGAAAGTATGAAAAGTCCCTTTAAGAATGTGTTCTGGATCAAATGATAGTCAATCTCAATGTGTTTAGTGCGTTCCAAAAAAATAGGAATGGCAGCTATATGTAGAGCAGCCTGATTATTGCAAAACAAATGTACAAGGGAAAAATGAGTAACATCAAGATCACTCAACAAAGGAAAAGCCAAATGATCTCACAAGTAACATTAGCCATTGAACGATACTCAGCTTTAGCAGAAGATCTAGAGATGGTACTCTACTTCTTAGATTTCCAAGAATTATGGAATCTCTTACAAAACACAATAATCAGAAAAAGACCTGTGAGTGGCTGGACAAGAGGCCGAGTCTGAATCAGAAAAAGCATGCAGCTGAAGCTAGGATACGGAGGAAAAGAAAACACTTTGGCCTATAGAGTTCTTTAAGTATGCAAGAACCTAATGCCCAGCAGCCAAATGAGGAACCCGAGGACAAGAAAGAAATTGACTAAGACGGTTCAGTGTAAAACACAAATCAGGTCTAGTAATGGTGAGATAGAGTAATCTACCAATCAATCTCATAAGAAGTAGGGTCAGCCAATGGTTCACCATAATGCAATGAGAGAGTTAAATTGGATTCCATTGGAGTAGAGTGAGGCTTACAACCTAGCAAACCAAAATCATCCAAACCAAGAAAATATTTAAGGGAACCAAGATCTTTAAGCTTAAAAACATCATTTAAAATAGAGGTAAGAGTCTGGACATCAACAAAATCATTAGAAGCAACGATAATGTCATCAACATAAACGAAAATGGCAATAAAGGAATGACCATGAAACCGTGTAAACAGAGAATGATCAGCCGTAAATTGCAGAAAACCAAGAGAGCGTAAGGTGGAGCTAAACTTAGCGAACCATTGCCGAGAGGTCTGTTTAAGACCATATAAAGACTTTTGTAATTTGTAAACAAGATTAGGAGAAAGAGACTCCCCCTAAATGGGATAACCTCGAGGCAGCCGCATGTAGACCTCCTCATAGAGATGACCATGTAAAAAAGTATTGTTAACAACAACTTGAATGAGGTTCCAACCCTTTATAGCAGCTATAACAACCCTCACTGTCAAAATAGGTGACAATGAATTAACTAAGTGTTTAAGTGAATTAAACACATATTCAAGGAAACGGTAAATGGTAAACGATAAATCATATGATTGATGTAAGAACCCATACCGCTAATTAAGGTAATTAGCGAATTAATTATGATAATTAGGAAATAATTCCATAATTGACCCTAATAATTATTAATGGGCTTAGATAATTATATTGAGTGAGTAAAAATGCTGAAAGTCGCCTTTCGGAAGAAAATCACAGATACCGGTTCTGCTACTCGGTATAAATGCGTACCGGAAAAGTATCCCGGAAAATTATAACGAACGCATTATAATTACTAGAATATTATGTAGGACTTGTAAAACAAGTTTCAAGTCAAAATGACGTAATCTGATGCCAGAACTGATACTGGCTATGGAAAAGCGCGTACCGGAAAGGTGCTCCGAAAAATAAAATAAAAATATGACAAATCTTAGAAAAATGTCTAGGTCTAGAATCCGAAGTTTGAGATCAAGATCTTTTACTTTGCGATTAAGGCTAATACTGTGCGATTAGTGGCTTGTGCCTATAAATAGGCACATTATGAGGGCACAAAACCCTAGGAACACATACCAAAACGTGGAGGCTGCAGCTGAGGGAGGAAAACACTGTTCCATTGACTCTCCTTCACCCTTTGAGCTTCCTTTGCTCTTCTTCTTCTTCTTTTGGCCTTGATTATCACCTTTCATGCTTGTTTAAACACTTGTGAGGGTGAGAGTGGGCCTTGAGACTTCATTGTGGCCATCATTCTGAGTTGAGAAACCTGTGTGTGTGTAGTTAGTGAGCATGAGTTTGAAGCTTTAGTAATGGCTACTTTGTGGTAGTCATTGTGAGCTTCAAAGTGCCTTCTTGTGGTGCAAGAACCCACCTTGAAGTGCCATTTTCGTGCTCCTACTTAGGCTGAGTTTGAGGAACCTTGGGAGAGCTCCAAGAGCACAACTTGCCTCTGTTTTGAACTTTGGTAAGTTACCTCACTATGATCATGGGTTTAAATGCTTAAAAATGGAACCTTGATGCATGTATTGAGCTAAGTTAATAACTTAAGGGTGGGGTAGGTTAAACACACCTAGAAATGCATGTTTAAGTGCCTTTAATCGGTTAAAAAGTTGAACCTATGGATTGGATACTCACGAAATGCAGAAAATGCATTCTGTCGTGAGATATCCGGATATTGTCGGGCAGATATCCGGATATCAGTATCCGGATATGATATCCGGATATCCATATCCGGATATGGGGACAGCAACGAACCTGTTTCGGTAAATCGAGTGCCGTTTGGACCTATGTGTAGATAACACATAAGGCTATAACCCTGTAAAATTTCGTAGCCATTGGATAAGTGGTTTGATCTCAGTGTTAGTTTAAAGTCGCGTCTTGGGTGCTGGAAATTCAGTTGGCAGCAGTCACTTTGCGAAAATCATAACCGGAGTTATACAACTCCGATTGAGACATAAGATATGTCGTTGGAAAGCTTGTGAGGTCTAGTTTAACATATTAAAATCTCAGAATTTTTGGTAAAGAATTACAACTGCAGTTTTAATAAAATGGAACCTTGGGAGTGATATCTCGCGAAATGCAGAAACTGCATTCGGTCGTGAGATATCCGGATATTTGTCGAACAGATATCCGGATATTGATATCCGGATATGGGTACTGGGTATCCGGATATGGTATATCCGGATATGGTCAGTGTGATATCCGGATATGGCATATCCGGATATGTCCCTTGTGATATCCGGATATCCTGGGATTTCGCAGGTAGCTGTGCTGTGTGAACAGTAAGCTATTGGGGGTTTGTGGACCCTAGATTAAGGAAGTTGAACTTCTGTAATTAATAAACTAAGTCAGAATCACATGATTAAGGGCTTATGGCTTTGTTGGAAGCCTTGAGACGTAAAACGTAAAAGAAAAGCGTAGTCTTTAAGTGGTATGCTTGTGTTGCATAAATTAATGATATATTATTGGTCCATATCAGATTGTGATACTGCTGTGTTTGGACTTGAGAGGGGTTGGACTCTTGGCTTGGATAGCTAGCTTGCAAGGTAAGCTTCCGTGTCCTCGGTTTAGCCATTTTGATGTTCCACCATGTCCCATGGGGATGGGTTTATGCATGCTGTGTTACATGCTTTGATTATTTTGGAAATGCTGTTGAGCTGTTTATATGTAATGAGCATTATGATATGCATGTGGTGTCCACCTAGACGGCAATCCTGAGTATGTAGTACATACAAGATGGAGAAGCATGTGGGTGAGGTGCAGGTAGTATCCATGTACTCATGTAGGCATAGACGTATTCCTACATTTCTCTGGCCAGTAGATTTGAAAGCACACATGACATGATTAATTGCTGCATCGCATGATTTTAGAACTTATACTGTAATACTGTTTTTGGAACTTATATTACACATGTAAGTGAGCTTGGGGTGGAGACTCCTTGAGGACCCCTTGTCTTACTGAGATTTCTTGTTAGAGATCTCACCCCACGTTTGGGGACGCTTATTTCAGGATCAGGTAATGTTGAGGGCTCAGGTGGCAGGAGGCCAGAGCTGAGTTGATATTGATATGTTGTTCTGCTGGATTGACTGCTGTTATGTTATGTTCCTGCTTTATTTATATTATTATGTTGAGACTGTTTGTGGGCATTGTTGCCTTATTTGGTGAGCATGGGGTTTGTCCATGCCACATGGTTTGATTATGTCTTTTAATTCGCTGTTGTAATTAATGTATCAGGATTTTGACCCAGGCTGCATTTTGTAGTCCTGCGGTTCTAGATACACACATTATATTTATGTACGAGGTATTCAGTTAGTTGTCTTGCAATTTACATACAGGCAGTATTTTTATGACAATGATTAAGTAATCAAGTTGGTTAAGTTAATGACGTCATAATTGAATTAAAGAAAAAGTTATTCCGCATTTTAATTAAGCGTGGCTTAATACGATAGTGTGTTAACAATCCGGGTTAACACGGGCTGTTACATTTTATGGTATCAGAGCAATTTCTAGGGAAAAGCCTGTATGTATTGCAATAACTTAGGATGTGTCGTTGCGTGTCTACTTTGTGTTCTCTCTGACTGGTGTGTGTGATGATAATGCATTTGTGACCACATGGCGTGGGCCTGATCAACTCATTCGTTGTGTAACTTGTGCAGAGTCATGGTACCACCGAGGAGGAACACGAGTACAAGCGAGGATCAATCGGATCCTGTCCTGGCTGCATTAGCTGAGATGCAAGCGGCCCGACTAGCCGACCAGGAAGCCACGAGGCTGGCAAACCGGGCAATGCTGGACGCAATTAGAGATGCGAACCGGCAAACCACGGCAGAGGTTCTGGAGGAGAACCGGATGGCCAACATGACGATGATGAGGGTCATGTTGGAGGAGCTGAGGGCTGGTCCTGCTGCGGGCCAGGGTCCTCCACCACCTCCACCGCCGCCTCCACCTCCGCCTAGTCAACAGGAGGACACCCAGAGCCAGATGGGCGAGGGTAGTCATTTGACGGGGGCTATGCAGACTATCCCCGTTCTTGCTGAGGATCGTGACGAGATCGATCGCCGGCTGAATGCTTTCCGCAAGCATAAGCCACCTACCTTCGACGGATCGTATGATCCCATTGCTGCTGCCAGATGGTTACAGGCGCTGGACAAGATTTTCCGGATCATGCAGTGCACCGATCCGCAGAAGCTGCTGTTCGCCACATACATGCTGGAGGGCGAGGCCCATGAGTGGTGGACCAACCTGTCTCAGGTCTATGAGATGCAAGGTCATGTGATGACATGGCCATTCTTCGAGGAGAGCTTCCTGGGTCAGTACTTCCCTTATGACTCACAGGAGAGGAAGCAGGGGGAGTTTGACCGGTTGGTGCAGGGCTCGTTGTCTGTCGACGAGTACCTGGCCAAGTTTAATGAACTGGTCAAGTTCTCTCATTTTCGCATGGCGAGGCCTACTCCTACATTCTTGGCGGCCAAGTTCCGGAGGGGACTTAATGAGGATATTGCTGGACATCTCGCTGGTTCTGCTTCGAGAGACTTCGGAGCGTTGGTGCAGCAGTGCCGCGACATCGAGGACTACTGCCGGGCGAGTCAGGCCAAGAGGGCCAAGGTTGAGGTGCCACAGAGCGCTGGTGGTTCTACTCCCTGGAAGAACAAGAAATTTGCCAACAAGGGCAAGGGTAAACCACCGTTGGCGGCTAAGCAAGCGCCAAATCAGTTCAGGAAGACTGCTGCTTCGGGGAACGCCGCTAGACCTCCTGCTCCCAGATGTTCTGGATGCGGGAAGTCACATTTTGGGCCGTGCTCTACCGGTCAGCTGATTTGCTTCCAGTGTGGCAAGGAGGGCCACTACTCGAGAGATTGCCCGACGGCGAGAGTTGCTGCAGTGCAGGCTGTGCCATTGCAGATGGTTCCTACTGGGGCACCAGCCGTGCCACCTACTACCGGACGAGTCTACACACTTGATCGTCAGCAGTCGGACAGAGCTCCGAACCTGGTCAGAGGTACTGTTACCATTGGTGGATCAGCTATTGATGTTTTATTTGATTCCGGGGCAACGCACTCTTTTGTTGCTACCCCTATTGCTGTGGGGCTTGAGTTGCCCAGTGATGTGCTTTCTCCACCGATGCGGGTTACCACCGCCACCGGAGAAAAATGTTTGACCTCCACTGTTCATCGCGATGTAGCGTTTCAGTGGGATGGCCGTGACTTCTTGGTAGATCTGATAGGATTACCGATGGCCAACCTTCAAATTATTCTGGGCATGGATTGGTTGTCCAGAAACTGTGCAATGATTGACTGTTGTGCCAAGAAAGTGGTGATGTCTCCGGGTGGGTCCACAGCCAGTTCCTCACCGTTCATTTCAGTCCTGCAGGCGAGGAGGGCCTTGAGAGCAGGGGCATTTGGCTATGTCATGTTGGGAGGTTTGGTGAGTGGGACACAGGAGGATCTCACTGGCATTCCTGTGGTGAGGGAATTCCTCGAGGTGTTTCCTGAGGAGATTCCTGAGTTTCCACCGCAGAGGGAGATAGAGTTCTCCATAGATTTATTGCCTGGTGTGGGGCCTATCTCGTTGGCTCCATACCGGATGTCGCCACCAGAGTTGGCTGAGCTGAAGAAGCATATCGAGGAGCTTTCAGCAAAAGATTTTATTCGGCCGAGTGTGTCTCCCTGGGGAGCACCGGTCATATTTGTGAAAAAGAAAGATGGGACCATGCGGTTGTGCACCGACTACAGACAGTTGAACAAGGTGACAATCAAGAACAAGTATCCTCTTCCACGCATTGATGATTTGCTGGATCAGCTCAGGGGTGCTTGTGTGTATTCCAAGATTGATCTCCGGTCCGGTTATCATCAGATACGGGTAAAGCCGGAGGATGTCCCAAAGACAGCATTTCGCTCGAGGTACGGGCACTACGAGTACTTGGTGATCCCGTTTGGACTCACCAATGCACCCGCAGTGTTCATGGACTACATGAACAGAATCTTCCAGCCGTACCTGGATCAGTTTGTGATCGTCTTCATTGACGACATCTTGATCTACTCCAAGACGGAGGAGGAGCATACCGAGCACTTGAAGATTGTGTTGCAAGTGCTAAAAGAGAAAAAGCTTTATGCTAAGCCGTCGAAATGTGAGTTCTGGCTCAAGGCGGTGAAATTTCTGGGTCATGTTATTTCTGCTAATGGAGTTGCAGTTGATCCTAACAAGATTGAGGCCGTGATGGATTGGGAGAGGCCCAAGACGGTTACAGAAGTGATAAGCTTCTTGGGTTTGGCCGGGTACTATCGGAGGTTCATAGAAGGATTCTCCAAGATGGTGCTACCGATGACTCGCCTTACCCGAAAGGAGACTCCATTCGTGTGGACACATGAGTGTGAGGAGTGTTTCCAGGAGTTAAAGGAGAGACTGACTACTGCTCCAGTGTTAGTTCTTCCTGATCCTGCGGAGCAATTCGAGTTATACTGCGATGCCTCTGGTAAAGGACTTGGTTGTGTGCTGATGCAGAAAGGGAAAGCGGTTGCTTACGCGTCAAGACAGTTGAAACCTCATGAGGAGAACTACCCGACTCACGACTTGGAGTTGGCAGCCATTGTTTTTGCTTTCAAGATTTGGAGGCATTACCTGTTTGGCATGAAGTTTGCTGTATTCAGTGATCACAAGAGCCTGAAGTATCTGTTCGACCAGAAGGAGTTGAACATGAGACAACGAAGATGGATGGAATTCTTGAAGGACTACGACTTCGAGTTGAGGTATCACCCTGGCAAGGCCAATGTGGTAGCCGATGCTTTGAGTTGGAAATCCGTGAGCTTATCCAGTTTAATGATGAACGACTACGAGGTGATCGAGAAGTTCAGAGACTTGAGAGTGAACTCCTTGTTTGGGGGTGCACTGCTTGAGTTAGAAACAGCAGAAGTGATTAATGAACTGATGGAAAAGATCAAAGAGGCGCAAGTGCAAAGAGAGTGCCTTGATTATGTAAAGAACCAGGACGGTGTGTCTTGGAACGAGGATGGATTGCTGCTGTTCCAGAAGAGGATTGTTATTCCTCGAGGGCCATTGACCGAAGAGGTTATGACAGAGGCTCATAAGGGCCGGTTTACTATCCACCCTGGTGCCACAAAAATGTACCAGGACTTAAAGAGAAATTTTTGGTGGCCGGGCATGAAGAAGGATATAGCGGTCTACGTGTCCAAATGCCTTATATGTCAGAAGGTAAGGATTGAGCACCAGAAACCGTCTGGGAAACTTCAACCCCTTGAAATTCCACAGTGGAAGTGGGAGAGTATTTCCATGGACTTCGTGGTGGGATTGCCTAAAACTTAGGCTGGTTGTGACTCTATTTGGGTCATAGTGGACAGATTGACCAAGTCTGCCCATTTTCTTCCAGTGAAGGTGAGCTTCACTACAGAGAAGTTGGCCAAGCTTTATGTCCGCGAGATTGTGAGGCTTCACGGGGTGCCCGAGAGTATCATCAGTGATAGGGACCCGAAGTTCACATCTCGGTTCTGGGAGGCGCTGCAGGAGGCTTTTGGTACGCAGTTGCGATTGAGTACCGCCTATCACCCTCAGACTGACGGACAGACTGAGCGGACCATCCAGACATTGGAGGACATGTTGAGAGCTTGCACGTTGGAGCAGGGTTCTGCATGGGATAGGTACCTTCCGTTGGTTGAATTTTCATACAACAACAGTTTTCATGCTAGTCTGGGCATGGCACCCTACGAGGCGCTGTATGGTAGGAGGTGTCGGACTCCTACTTGCTGGTCTGAGGTTGGAGATAAAGAGCTTTTCGGCTTGGACTTTGTCCAAGATACTACCCTACAGATCCAAATGATCAGGGAAAAGTTGAAGCAGGCGCAGAATCGCCAGAAGAGCTACTACGATGTCAAGCATCGACCACTGGAGTTCAGTGAGGGTGAGCACGTGTTTGTGAAACTTTCACCTGTCACCGGTGTTGGACGGGCACTCGGCGTGAGGAAGTTGAGCCCACGATTCATTGGGCCCTACCAGATCCTTGGTAGAGTAGGACCAGTTGCCTATCGACTCGCCTTACCTCCGAACCTAGCCAACTCCACGACGTGTTTCACGTGTCTCAGCTTCGGAAGTACATAGCCGATCCTTCGCACGTGGTGCAGCCGGATGATGTGGAGGTTCGGGAGAACCTAAAGACTCCCGTCGGACCACTCAAGATCCTCGATCGTGGCGAGAAGCAGTTGAGGAGCAAGATCATTCCGATGGTTAAAGTACAATGGTCAGGAAGAACTCCTGAAGAGTGTACCTGGGAGCGAGAGGACGAGCTTCTCCGACAGTATCCCGACTTTCGAGACATGTATGTTTCTGATTTTGAGGACAAAATCCTTAAAAAGGTGGGGTGAATGTAAGAACCCACACCGCTAATTAAGGTAATTAGCGAATTAATTATGATAATTAGGAAATAATTCCATAATTGACCCTAATAATTATTAATGGGCTTAGATAATTATATTGAGTGAGTAAAAATGCTGAAAGTCGTCTTTCGGAAGAAAATCACAGATACCGGTTCTGCTACTCGGTATAAATGCGTACCGGAAAAGTATCCCGGAAAATTATAATGAACGCATGATAATTACTAGAATATTATGTAGGACTTGTAAAACAAGTTTCAAGTCAAAATGACGTAATCTGATGCCAGAACTGATACTGGCTATGGAAAAGCGCGTACCGGAAAGGTGCTCCGAAAAATAAAATAAAAATATGACAAATCTTAGAAAAATGTCTAGGTCTAGAATCCGAAGTTTGAGATCAAGATCTTTTACTTTGCGATTAAGGCTAATACTGTGCGATTAGTGGCTTGTGCCTATAAATAGGCACATTATGAGGGCACAAAACCCTAGGAACACATACCAAAACGGGGAGGCTGCAGCTGAGGGAGGAAAACACTGTTCCATTGACTCTCCTTCACCCTTTGAGCTTCCTTTGCTCTTCTTCTTCTTCTTTTGGCCTTGATTATCACCTTTCATGCTTGTTTAAACACTTGTGAGGGTGAGAGTGGGCCTTGAGACTTCATTGTGGCCATCATTCTGAGTTGAGAAACCTGTGTGTGTGTAGTTAGTGAGCATGAGTTTGAAGCTTTAGTAATGGCTACTTTGTGGTAGTCATTGTGAGCTTCAAAGTGCCTTCTTGTGGTGCAAGAACCCACCTTGAAGTGCCATTTTCGTGCTCCTACTTAGGCTGAGTTTGAGGAACCTTGGGAGAGCTCCAAGAGCACAACTTGCCTCTGTTTTGAACTTTGGTAAGTTACCTCACTATGATCATGGGTTTAAATGCTTAAAAATGGAACCTTGATGCATGTATTGAGCTAAGTTAATAACTTAAGGGTGGGGTAGGTTAAACACACCTAGAAATGCATGTTTAAGTGCCTTTAATCGGTTAAAAAGTTGAACCTATGGATTGGATACTCACGAAATGCAGAAAATGCATTCTGTCGTGAGATATCCGGATATTGTCGGGCAGATATCCGGATATCAGTATCCGGATATGATATCCGGATATCCATATCCGGATATGGGGACAGCAACGAACCTGTTTCGGTAAATCGAGTGCCGTTTGGACCTATGTGTAGATAACACATAAGGCTATAACCCTGTAAAATTTCGTAGCCATTGGATAAGTGGTTTGATCTCAGTGTTAGTTTAAAGTCGCGTCTTGGGTGCTGGAAATTCAGTTGGCAGCAGTCACTTTGCGAAAATCATAACCGGAGTTATACAACTCCGATTGAGACATAAGATATGTCGTTGGAAAGCTTGTGAGGTCTAGTTTAACATATTAAAATCTCAGAATTTTTGGTAAAGAATTACAACTGCAGTTTTAATAAAATGGAACCTTGGGAGTGATATCTCGCGAAATGCAGAAACTGCATTCGGTCGTGAGATATCCGGATATTTGTCGAACAGATATCCGGATATTGATATCCGGATATGGGTACTGGGTATCCGGATATGGTATATCCGGATATGGTCAGTGTGATATCCGGATATGGCATATCCGGATATGTCCCTTGTGATATCCGGATATCCTGGGATTTCGCAGAACAGTAGCTGTGATGTGTGAACAGTAAGCTATTGGGGGTTTGTGGACCCTAGATTAAGGAAGTTGAACTTCTGTAATTAATAAACTAAGTCAGAATCACATGATTAAGGGCTTATGGCTTTGTTGGAAGCCTTGAGACGTAAAACGTAAAAGAAAGGCGTAGTCTTTAAGTGGTATGCTTGTGTTGCATAAATTAATGATATATTATTGGTCCATATCAGATTGTGATACTGCTGTGTTTGGACTTGAGAGGGGTTGGACTCTTGGCTTGGATAGCTAGCTTGCAAGGTAAGCTTTCGTGTCCTCGGTTTAGCCATTTTGATGTTCCACCATGTCCCATGGGGATGGGTTTATGCATGCTGTGTTACATGCTTTGATTATTTTGGAAATGCTGTTGAGCTGTTTATATGTAATGAGCATTATGATATGCATGTGGTGTCCACCTAGACGGCAATCCTGAGTATGTAGTACATACAAGATGGAGAAGCATGTGGGTGAGGTGCAGGTAGTATCCATGTACTCATGTAGGCATAGACGTATTCCTACATTTCTCTGGCCAGTAGATTTGAAAGCACACATGACATGATTAATTGCTGCATCACATGATTTTAGAACTTATACTGTAATACTGTTTTTGGAACTTATATTACACATGTAAGTGAGCTTGGGGTGGAGACTCCTTGAGGACCCCTTGTCTTACTGAGATTTCTTGTTAGAGATCTCACCCCACGTTTGGGGACGCTTATTTCAGGATCAGGTAATGTTGAGGGCTCAGGTGGCAGGAGGCCAGAGCTGAGTTGATATTGATATGCTGTTCTGCTGGATTGACTGCTGTTATGTTATGTTCCTGCTTTATTTATATTATTATGTTGAGACTGTTTGTGGGCATTGTTGCCTTATTTGGTGAGCATGGGGTTTGTCCATGCCACATGGTTTGATTATGTCTTTTAATTCGCTGTTGTAATTAATGTATCAGGATTTTGACCCAGGCTGCATGTTGTAGTCCTGCGGTTCTAGATACACACATTATATTTATGTACGAGGTATTCAGTTAGTTGTCTTGCAATTTACATACAGGCAGTATTTTTATGACAATGATTAAGTAATCAAGTTGGTTAAGTTAATGACGTCATAATTGAATTAAAGAAAAAGTTATTCCGCATTTTAATTAAGCGTGGCTTAATACGATAGTGTGTTAACAATCCGGGTTAACACGGGCTGTTACAATTGACATGATAAATAAGTTAAGAATACAATTCATGCCAGATAAGTCTAATAGGATCATAACATAATTATAAGATATATGTGGCGACATAGATGTCATTATGTGAAAAGTCATGATTAGTTTGGTAATTGACCAAGGTTAGGTCAAAGCTTGATTTTGATGATGTAATTAGATTCTATAGTTACTTTCCTGGGTTCAAATTGATCTTATTATGATCAAATAATGTCTAGGGTTTTGATGGTTCAAATTCTTTAGTTACCACCTTATGTGTGCTCAGTTCTACACAAGATCAGACATTGTCTTTGTTGTTGGAATGTTAGGGAGATATTAGAGTTATTTATGTTTATATCACTGGGAAGCTGCAAAGAAAGTGATGAGAAGACTACATGCTTATGTACTTATGAATTGATAATTTAGAACTTATTGACTATTCTAATTTAGACTACACTGACTACATTAATTTGCAAAATCAAATCTCATGATATGTCTTTATGTTATCTTGTGGAACTATATCTTGGAGAAGTGCCAAGTAGACTCTAACTTCTATTTCTACAATGGAGGGTGGGTTTGTATTTGGTTTTGAAGCTATCTCACCTCGTGTATAAATGATATGTTTCTTTTTTGGACTGAGTTATGGATTCAATTCTTAGGCCATTGAGGATATATTATGAAAATAACTGTTGTTTTTATGGCTAAAAACAACAAAAGTGATAGTCGAAACAAGCACATCGACATTAAGTTTTTGGCCATAAAAAATTTGTTACAAATAAAATAGTGCAAATTCAACAAATTAACACCAAATTGATGATTGCTGATCTATTAACAAAAGTCTTAGCATCATTGAATTTAAGGAAAATGTAGATAGCATGAGACTTGGTTCGTTTGTATGATTTTCATTGTAACAATAATGTCATTTGAATGGAACTGTATTTGTGATATTTTCTCATTTCAATATTGTGTACGCTTTCCTTTATTCATTTTGAGAAATATCATTGAAACTTGGTCCTAGAATAAATATGGGATTTATTCATTAAGTAATATGTGCTTGAGAAACATAATGTATTGGGATAAATGAAAGATAACATTCACTTTTTTCGAGGACTTATTACAATGATTCTTATATTTTGTTTCCCACTTTTAGTAATTTTTGTAACCAATTAAAAGACCGATCAAGAATCCACTAGGGCTAGCCTAGTGGGTGGTGAGGGGGTGGGTAGTAGGTAGAAGATGTTGTGTTCGATTCCCAATGTATTTACAAAAAGACCAATCAAGACGTGGTCCATGGCTCATTCCTTCGCTCTAGCAACATCAGAAAACTACCTACTACCTTCAGCAATTGCCGACTATATTTGAACGGGACACAACTGCCTCTCCGAGGGATTACTTAAGGGTGTGCACTCAAGTTTTGTGGTCCCTAATTTCTCTCTTGCATTTTGTTGTCATGCACAGCTCTTACCATGAGAGAGAATTTAAAAGAGCCATTAAATGGCTAGAAAGTTTTTGATTCCCCGTAATTTATTCCATATGAATGTAAATGTTATCTATTTATATAAACCTGATTAGAATACTTTAGGCATTGTTTGGGAGATTGGAGGGGAAGGGAAGAAAGGGGACTTAAGGGGAGGGAGAGGAAGGAAGGGAAGGAGATCGGAGGGTATTTCCTCCCCTTGTTTTGGAGTTAAAAAAATGGTAAGGGAGAAATTGGAGGGTCAATGAGATATTTTTACAATTTTATCCTTTTTCTAAAATTAATTTAATTATTATATTTTTTAAAAAAAATTAAATTTAAAATTTATAAACAAAATTATTTATGTATTTTTCACACTACTAAAAAAGATCATATCTTCAACGAAAATTCCACGTTGCAAATGACAAAAATTATGTCAAAAAATATTTTCCGACGGAATACTTTTCATCGAAAGGCGACGAAATTTTTATCCGAAGAAATTTTTACATAAATAAATTTTCTGTCAAAATTTTCGACAGAATTTAGTTTTCGTCAAAAGTTTTGAATAAAATAATTTGTTAAAAATTTTGAACGAAAAAAATTCCATCAAATGTATTGAAGGAAAAAAGAATTCCTTCAAAAATTTTGACGAAAAATTTTTCGTCCAAAATCTTCGATGAAAATGTGTCCCAATGAAAATTTCGACGAAATTTAGATTCTGCAAAGATTTTTAATGGAAATTTTTTTTATAGAAATGTTTTTAGTCGAAATTTTTTACGAAAATAATTTCTGTCGAAATTCTTGGATGAAAATATTTTTCGTTGAAAATTTTGATAGACATGTTTTGTATCGAAAATCTTGTCGGAAATATTTTCTGTCAAAAATTTTCAATGGAAATGTGTTTCGTCGAAAATTTTGACTTAATTTTTCTCTTCAAAAAGTATGACAGGAATATTTTCGTCAAAATTTTTTGACCGAATTTAGATTCTGTAAAGAATTCTGACGAGCTTTTTTTGTCGAAATTTTTTATTGAAATGTTTTCCGTCAAAACTTTTGACGAAAATTTTCAATGGAAATGTGTTTTGTTAAAAATTTAGAAGGAAAATTTTGACGAATATGTTTTTTTGTCAAATATTTTAACGGAATTTAGATTATGTAAAGAATCTTGACAAAAAAAAAACTTTGTCAAGTTTTATTGCAAAAATATTTTTCGTCGAAAATTTTCATTGGAGTTTAACAAAAATGTTTCTGTCCAAAACTTTCTACGAAATTTTAAGTTTGTAATGAATTTTGAAGAAAAAAATTGTCGTCAAAATTCTTTGACAGAAATGTGTCTTGCTGAAAACTTTGATGAAAATATTTTTGGTCAAAAATTTCAATGAATATAGTTTTTTGTGAAATATATTTTGGGTAATGTTTTGACGAAGTTTAGATTCCGTAAAGAATTTTGACAAAAATATATTTACGTCAAAATTTTTTACAAATTTTGATGGAAATATTTTTCGTCAAATTTTTTTGCGGAAATTTTTTTGATGGAAATGATTTCCGTAAATTTTTTTGACATATTTGTTTTACGTCGAAACTTTTCGATGGAAAAGTGTTTTGACAATATTTTGGACGAAAATATTTTCGTTAAAAGTTCGATAGAATTTAGATTCTATCAATAATTTTGACTGAATTTTTTTCATACAAAATCATCTTAGTGATTATGGCAAAATCTGGTTCCTTCTCTAATTTTGTCTTTAGTTTTAACGGAAATTTTTTGACATATATGCTTTTCATAAAAAAAGTCATCATTATTTTTGACGAAATATTTCTCGTAGACAAATTTTGTTGGTATTTGAGACTTTTGTAATAATATCACATTTAAAAATGATTCACATTTATGTAGTTTTAACATTTTTTTTTTATAAACAAGTAGTTTTAACATTTTAATGCTAAGGATACATAAGTAACTTTTAATATTTTCCCCCTCAAACCCTACAAATTGGGGGAACTTTAATTTTAAGAAGAAGGAGGATTTTGGAGGGTTTAGTAAAAATCCTCAATTTCTTCCCCTCCTTTTTTTAAACTCCCAAACGAGGGAAATACTGACTAAAACCCTCAATTTCCTTTCATTCCCCTCCTAAAACAAACTCCCAAACAAAGCCTTAGTCTTTTTTTGGGAGTTTGGAGGGAAAGGGAAGAAAGGGGATCCAAGGGGGAGGGAGGGGAAGGAAGGGGAGGAAATCGAAGGGTATTCCCTTCCCTTGTTTGGGAGTTACAAAAATGGTAAATGAGGAAAATTGAGGGATAATGAGATATTTTTTTACCATTTTACCCTTTTTAGAATTAATATAATTATTATATTTTACAAATTAAATTAAATTTAAAATTTCTAACAAAGTTATTTATGTACTTTTCACAACACCAAAAAAGATCATATTTTCGATGAAATTTCTATGTTGTAAATTGTGACGCCTTCCCTTGTATGCATCCAAAAGAGTTGTCTGCTAAGCGGATTAGAGTTGGAATGCTAACAAGTAGTTCCGGAAATTTTGTTTTAAGTTTCATAAAACTTTCCATATTTAAATCTGGTCTAAAAATAACCCATATGACATTTAGACAAAAAATTTACTTTAGTTGCTGAAACATTAATTTTCCTGACAAACCTTGCTGCCTTGTAAAAGTCATATCCATTCGGGGTACAAAAATTTAAATAAATCCTTTTTAACACAAGAAACTAGACATTTGGGGCTTTGCATATATAACTTATACGCGAATCGGAGGTCTCTAGCCCCTTGAAACAGAACTCGCAAAATAGTTTAGAAAACAACATTTAAAACACTTAAGAAATTGTTTTTCGCAAACGTACTCAGAATCTTTCCAAGGTCCAAACAGATTACAAAACCTTAAAAACAGAGACTTAAAACATGTTCCAAACAGTAGTCCAAGCTTCTCAAAATATTAAAATAATACAGTCATCCAACAGACAAAACAGTAATAGCAGACAGTTCAAACAGCAGCAATTAACAGCAAATATCCATATAACCACATCCTCATATGCTCTTTCGTCCTCCTGCAATTTTATAAAAATTGCAGCCCCAAATGGGTGAGAAAAATCCCAGTAGTGTGATAACAAAACCAGTAATGCAACAGTACTAACTAAATACAGAATTACAAAACAGTCGCATCATCAATTCAAATCCGTCAAATACTAATCATAATCATAGTGCATATATAATGCCAAGGGTGCGTATATAACGCCAAAGTACTAATCATATTGCGTATATAATGCCTAAAGTGTACGTTCATAGCACTACGGTGCATGTTTCACTAGCAAACACAGTAGAGAATCTTGGGCGGCTCTTCAAAAGGGCTCCAACTGTGACCTAAGCGGATTGAAGCCAAGTGTCCCATACCCTGGTACCGGAGGGATGCCTATATGATGCGTGCTCAAACATATGCTTATTTTTCATATTTATTTTCAGTAAACAACATGACAATTATGCATGTATGCTATGTAATGGTCCGCACACAAAACAGTTAAAAATATGATATGATTATGCATGACTAAATAATAATCAATATAGCATATGTTCTATGGATGTCCAATATCAAAATGTTGAATGCCAATTACTTCTCAAAACAGAAATCCCAGCATGTCAAGTCCATGAACAGCATACGAATAACATATACAAAATTCGGATCCAAAGCATGAGAGCAACAATTCACAATCCCGTACTAGCTAGCAATCACAGAAGGTAATGCCACCTAACACTTACCTCGCGTGCCACAATATTAACCAAACAGCAGCCACAATCAATCCACACTCAAGGGTTACGCGCACCTAAGCAAAAATATACAAGTCAGAATTATACACCATATTATTTCCTATACGCAGCATATGATTTCGCCCCTTTTTGACTCTTAGTTCCCAGTCGGTTAACGAGGATCTTTTTCTAATAATTTTCTGACTTCAAAAAAATATTATTAACTAGTTAACAGTGACAATTCCATGTTTCTCAAGCATGACAATTTGGGTTCAATACAAAAATATAGTTCTATGATTTTAATTTCACATTCTCTATTCTCCTTCTCCTAAGGTGCGTAAGAAAAAGGACCTAAAGCAAGATGTTCAGTCAAATTAACACATGCAATAAAAGTTATCTCCTCTTATATTAACAAAATCGAATACCCCACAAGAGGAACTATATTCTAAGCTTCAAAAATATAATTCTCTGTGCTTGTACACCCAATGTCCCAAACGGTTCAGTCGGGCAGAATCAAGGAGAGGAAAATAAAAAGATCTATCTTCCATGAAAACTAATACGGTTTTACCATACCCTTACCCTAAACCAATTTTTGACTTCATATTATTTTACCAACGTGCACAGCGAAAGGTTCCAACACAACATGAACAGTTTAGGCTAGGAGTCATAATTCGTTCATTTATCTAACCTCTTCTACAAAACCAATGGTGCGCTATGGAGCTTATAAACGTGCTGTACCCTAAGTCTATTACATGAAAAACCTAATTACTTTGGATAATCAAATAGGCAGTCCAACAATTGAAAAGAGAGCCCTTTTTCCAATTTCACAAAATTACTTGTAACCAATTGCATGCACTACAACCATGCCTACACGGCTGGACCAAAATAATGAAGATAGAAGGACACATTTACATTCTTCTTGGATGCATGTACTAGACGAATAGCAGGGAATAAAGAAAAATCTTGAGAGTTCACTTACCTTTTCTTGCATCGGCACCCAAGACCACAATTGGCCGAGAAGCAGCCCATCCTCCTTCCTATGCTCTATAAGTCGCGTTTAAGACAACATGAAAGAGGGAAGAAGCCAGATTAAGACCGAAACATGTGCATGCAATGGAAGGAAAACTCAATCAGAATGGCCCCAAGAGGTGTTGGACAAAGAAAAGGAGCAAATATCTCACCTCCTTAAAGGAGGGCCTTTGGCCGAACAAGAGGAGAAGAGAGTGGATGTAGGCTGGGGTTCCACTCTGCATGCAAGTGTGTATCTTCAACAAATCAGAGGAATGGAGAAGGGACATGGAATTAAAGAAAATCTTGCACTGCTTACTCAACGACACACAACCGAATTAGGAGGAGAGGATGAGTGGCTCGATATCTTGTTGTCTCATTATGGTGCCTGCGATACAAGAGAAGATGATGATGAAACAGATGCATCCTTAGTTCTCCTTGAGATTCTTCTTGTGGTTGCGGTTGTGGAGGGTGGATGGGTAGAGGACTGAAATTAATTATTGGGTATGATTCTTAGTGAGTGTACGGTTTATAAAGGAGGAATGAAAAGGCTAGATTCTTCCCTTGTAATCTTGCGATTTTGGTGAGGAGGACGAGTGTGAAGATGAATCAATTCTGATTTTTCTCTTGGCGTTCTTCTCAGAGGAAGTTGCGGCTAAAAAAAACGTGAATAAAGATAAGGGACAGTACTGGACCACAATTCTGAACCAAGGGCTAACACTTCAAATCGGTTTTCTCACCCTATGCGCATAAGGAATGGATAAATTAGATAATGACTGCCATTGGCCAATAGGATTACATGCAAGGGATTACTTTCATCTTATTGGCTGCATGGGGCGGCAAGGCTAATTGCTTTGGATACTCAAACAAGTAATTAAAATTTCCTTTCTCCTTTCTTCTACAACCAGCGCATGTGAAGGAATATAAGTGTGATGCTCACTAAGTAATTAAGGTTGGACATAAACCCCTTATTTATTGTTTAATGTGCCCTTAATTTATTAACTAAAATTCCCAATTCTTAAGACATATATATATTTTCTCACCCATAACTCAATCAATGTAATTTTTCCTAAACCAATTTAATCCCACTCGAGCTATGCATATATAGTTCGAATCCAAATAGGCTTCCGTAGTTCTAAATGTAGTTTACACATGGTCCCCTAATTATATGGGATGTTACACAAACGATGAAAATTTCATCACAAAATTATTTTTTTTGTCAGAATAATTTTCATCGAAAAGTGATGGAATTTTTCAACTAATGAAAATTTTTACAAAAAAAAAATTTCTATCGAAATTTTCAACAAAATTTAGTTTCCATCAAAAGTTTTGACAATAATGATTTCCTCCATCAAATGTTGTAAACAAAAAAAAAAAAATCAGTCAAAAATTTTGACGAAACGTTTTCCGTTCAAAATTTTGATGGAAATGTTTCATTCGAAACTTTCGACGAAATGTAGATTCTGTAAAGAATCTTGACAGAATATTTTTTCCGTCAAATTTTTTGTCGAAATATTTTTCGTCAAAAAATTTTACGAAAAATTTTTTTGTCAAAAATTCCTGACAGAAATGCGTTCCGTTGAAAATTTTGATGGAATTGATGAAAATATTTTCCTTCGAAAATTCTAGATGGAAATGTATTTCGTTAAAAATTTCGACAGAAAATTTTTTTGTCAAAAAATTTAACGAAAATGTTTCCGTCGAAAACTTTTGGCGAAATTTAAATTATGTTAAGAATCTTGATGAAATTTTTTTTCGTCAACAATTTTCGATAGAAATGTATTCTGTTGAAAATTTTGATGAAATATTTTTCGTCAAAAATTTCGATGAATATGTTTTTTTGTGAAATATTTTAAGGGAAATGCTTTGACGGAATTTAGATTCCATAAAGAATTTTGACAAAAAAAAAAATTTCGTTAAAATTTTTTACTAAAATATTTTTACCGTACAAAAATTTGACGTAATTGTTTTACGTCGAAACTTTTCGATGGAAATATTTGCATTGAAAGTTTCGACGGAATTTAGATTCTATCAATAATTTTGACTGAATTTTTTTTTCGTACAAAATTTATGTTATTGATTATGGCAAAATGTGATTCCGTCTCTAATTTTGTTTTTAGTTTTGAAGGAAAATTTTTTTTTGTATCAAAATTTTCATCACTATTTTTGACGAAATATTTTTCATCAATAAATTCTGTCGGTATTTGAGACTTTTCTAATAATATCGCATTTAAAAATGATTCACAATTTTGTAGTTTTAACATTTTAATGCTAAAGGTAGATAAGTAATTTTTAATATTTCCCCGTCAAACCCTCCAAATTGGGGGAACTTTAATTTTAAGAAGAATGAGGGTTCTGGAGGTTTAGTAAAAATTCTCAATTTCTTCCCCCTCCTTCTTTTAAACTCCCAAAACAAGGGAAGTGCTTATTAAAACCCTCCATTTCCTTCCCTTCTATAATACCCCTAACTTAAATAATTTAATTAATTACTTTTAAGTAAGTAATTAAGCATGTATTAGTGAGTAAAATTAAGAAGAAGGCTTAACTAAGTGAATTATGGTAACTTTTGAGGTAAAAAGTGTACTCAGTGAAATGTAAGGGTATAAATGAGTGTAGACAAAAGTACCCAAAATATAAAAATGGAAGTAGAAATATTTCTAGAAAAATATTCCAGACTGTTGGGTAAAGTTTGGTAATTAATGGAATTGAATAGATAGATGAACCGATACCCACTTAACCTGAGTTAAGTGGCAAACCACTTAAGCAACCAAAGAAAACCCCCCCAACCCGTGAATTGTGCGCAGAGAGAAGAAAAGAAAGAAGAAAAGAAGAAATAAGAGAAGGAAGAGAGAAAGAAGAAGAAGAGGGAGGAGAAGGAGGAAAACCCTAGGTGAGGCAAACCAAGGTGGTTTTGAGTGATTCCAAAGTCTAAACCACTCTAAATCTTCCCCTCTTTCATAATCCAAGCTTAGTTTTGAGTGGGAAGCATTGTGGAGTGAGATCTCTCCTTCCTAAAATTCGCCCCATTTGAGAAGTTGAGGAGTTTAATGGCATTTTCTACCATGGGAGATTAGGGTAACACCATCCCTTGGTTGTACACCCAATTTTGGTAAGATTCTTCTCCTTGAACTCTATTTTCATGGAGATTGCATGTTGAGGAAGATGATGAATAGTGTTTTTTGGGGTTTTATGAGTTTGAGTTTGATTTAAACTTAATCCCTTTGTAAAAGTTGTGGTGGATGATAAATGAACGGTAGAAATGAGTTTAAATAGTCATTTAGTCATTGTTCAATATGTGGGGAAAATTCATGCTTGGGCTTATGGATGTTCTAGCATTTTGGGCAATTGATGAGTTGAATGATTGATTGTATCCCCTGTATTGATAGGGTTGAGGCAAGAGAACCAAGAGGAGTGACCAACCCTTGTGGTTGTACTCAATTGAGGAAAGGAAAGCTTTGAGGAAAGTTGAAGAGCAAGGTAAACCTTTGGACCTTGGGGTTGATCCCATTGAGTGTTCCACCATACTCCGTTGAGGAGAAATGGTTTTTGAGATGTGATATATAATTATGATATAGTAATTGTATGCTCATGCATTGATTCATGCATTGATACATGTTATGATTGATTCATGATTATTGGTTGATGTTGATTGTTGAAGAGTCATTGAGGAATGGTTATAGAGGTAGCAAATAATGAATGAGGTAATGGTGGAGGATTGTGATTGAGGTTATGACTGATAGTATTATGATGAGGATGATTGGTAGGAACTTCCCTAGGAAACAGCCCTATGTGGATCTCCATGTGGTTAGAGCCTAAGAGAAACAACCCTATGTGGATCTCTCTTGGAGGTTCCTAGGTTGAGGTTAAGGACTTCCCTTGGAAACAGCTGTAAGAACCCACACCGCTAATTAAGGTAATTAGCGAATTAATTATGATAATTAGGAAATAATTCCATAATTGACCCTAATAATTATTAATGGGCTTAGATAATTATATTGAGTGAGTAAAAATGCTGAAAGTCGCTTTTCGGAAGAAAAGCGCAGATACCGGTTCTGCTACTCGGTATAAATGCGTACCGGAAAAGTACCCCGGAAAATTATAACGAATGCATGATAATTACTAGAATATTATGTAGGACTTGTAAAACAAGTTTCATGTCAAAATAACGTAATCTGATGCCAGAACTGATACTGGCTATGGAAAAGCGCGTACCGGAAAGGTGCTCCGAAAAATAAAATAAAAATATGAAAAATCTTAGAAAAATGCGTAGGTCTAGATTCCAAAGTTTGAGATCAATATCTTTTACTTTGCTATTAAGGCTAATACTGCGCGTTATGACTCATGTGGCTATATAACCAACTTATGGCACATAACCCTAGGCATATGCAGCTTCTCTACGTGAGAATTTCTGCAGCCTGGGCAGCCACCTTGCCATCCTCTTCATCCCTTCACCTTTGGAGCCAAGAAACCTCATTTCTTCTTGGTTCCTTCACAAAAACACTTGGTAAGAGTGAGTGTGATCCTTGGGTTTGGTGTGGGTGGAATCATTCTGAGTTGTGCCACTGTTTGAGGGAGAGTTTGGGGCTGAGTTTCCTTCCTTGGTTGGTTGGGTCCTTGTTCTTGAGTTGTGAAGCCTCAAGGAGCTTCCTTTGTGTTGAAAGGGGCAAGCTTTACACCATTTTCGTACACCTTGGTGTGGCCTGAGTTGAGGAGCTTGTGGAGAGCTCCAAGAGCTTCATACCTCTGTCCATTTCTGCCTTAAGCCTTGGGGTAAGTTATCTCACTATGATCATGAGTTTATCTTGCTTAAAGGTGGTGTCTTGACATGTAAAAGATTAAAATGAAGTAACCAACACCTAAATGAACTTGTATATGCTTAAAGATGCATGCTTTAACGTGTACATGTGTTAAAAGTTGGATCTTTGGGATGGATATTCACGAAATGCAGAAACTGCATTCTGTCGTGAGATATCCGGATATCTGTCGAACAGATATCCGGATATCAGTATCCGGATATGGTATCCGGATATTGATATCCGGATATGGGATCTGGGTATCCGGATATGGCATATCCGGATATGTCCAGTGTGATATCCGGATATGGCATATCCGGATATGCCCCTTCTGATATCCGGATATCCTGGGTTCTGCGCAGACAGTAGCTGTACTGTGTGAACAGTAAGCTATGGGGTGTGTGTGGACCCTAGTTTAAGGAAGTTGAACTTCTGTAATTAATAAACTAAGTCAGAATCATATGATTAAGGGCTTATGGCTTTGTTGGAAGCCTTAAGACGTAAAACGTAAAGGAAAGGCGTAGTCTTTAAGTTGTATGCATGTGATGCATTTATATTGACTTGTTAATGGTCCATATCAGATTGTGATACTGCTGTTTGAGGACTAGTGAGTGGTTGGACTCTTGGCTTGGATAGCTAGCTTGCAAGGTAAGCTTTCGTGTCCTCGGTTTAGCCATTTTGATGTTCCACCATGTCCCATGGGGATGGGTTTATGCATGCTGTGTTACATGCTTTGATTATTTTGGAAATGCTGTTGAGCTGTTTATATGTAATGAGCTATTATGATATGCATGTGGTGTCCACCTAGACGGCAATCCTGAGTATGTAGTACATACAAGATGGAGAAGCATGTGGGTGAGGTGCAGGTAGTATCCATGTACTCATGTAGGCATAGACGTATTCCTACATTTCTCTGGCCAGTAGATTTGAAAGCACACATGACATGATTAATTGCTGCATCGCATGATTTTAGAACTTATACTGTAATACTGTTTTTGGAACTTATATTACACATGTAAGTGAGCTTGGGGTGGAGACTCCTTGAGGACCCCTTGTCTTACTGAGATTTCTTGTTAGAGATCTCACCCCACGTTTGGGGACGCTTATTTCAGGATCAGGTAATGTTGAGGGCTCAGGTGGCAGGAGGCCAGAGTTGAGCTGATATTCTGATATGCTGTCTTGCTGGATTTGCTGTTATGTTTTCCGCTTTTATTATGCTGATTATGTTGAGACTATTTGTTGGGCATTGTTGCCTTATTTGGTGAGCATGGGGTTTGTCCATGCCACATGTTTGTGTTATTGTCCTTTACTTTAATGTTGTAATTAATGTATCAGGATTTTGACCCAGGCTGCATGTGTAGTCCTGCGGTTCTAGATACACACATTATATTTATGTACGAGGTATTCAGTTAGTTGTCTTGCAATTTACATACAGGCAGTATTTTTATGAAAATGATTAAGTAATCAAGTTGGTTAAGTTAATGACGTCATAATTGAATTAAAGAAAAAGTTATTCCGCATTTTAATTAAGCGTGGCTTAATACGATAGTGTGTTAACAATCCGGGTTAACACGGGCTGTTACATTTTATGGTATCAGAGCACTTTCTAGGGAAAAGCCTGTATCTATTGCAATAACTTAGGATGTGTCGTTGCGAGTCTACTTTGCGTTCTCTCTAATTGGTGTGTGTTATGATAATGCATATGTGACCACATGGCGTGGGCCTGATCAACTCATTCTTCGTGTAACTTGTGCAAGAGTCATGGTGCCACCAAGGAGAAACACCTAGTACGAGTGAGGATCAGACGGATCCTGTCCTGGCTGCATTAGCTGAGATGCAGGCGGCCCGACTAGCCGACCAGGAAGCCACGAGGCTGGCGAACCGGGCAATGCTGGACGCAATTAGAGATGCGAACCGGCAAACCACGGCAGAGGTTCTGGAGGAGAACCGGATGGCCAACATGACGATGATGAGGGTCATGTTGGAGGAGCTGAGGGCTGGTCCTGCTGCGGGCCAGGGTCCTCCACCGCCGCCACCGCCTCCACCTCCGCCTAGTCAACAGGAGGACACCCAGAGCCAGATGGGTGAGGGTAGTCACTTGACGGGGGCTATGCAGACTATCCCCGTGCTTGCTGAGGATCGTGACGAGATCGATCGCCGGCTGAATGCTTTCCGCAAGCATAAGCCACCTACCTTCGACGGATCGTATGATCCCATTGCTGCTGCCAGATGGCTACAGGCGTTGGACAAGATTTTCCGGATCATGCAGTGCACGGATCCGCAGAAGCTGTTGTTCGCCACGTACATGCTGGAGGGCGAGGCCCATGAGTGGTGGACCAACCTATCTCAGGTCTACGAGATGCAGGGCCATGTGATGACGTGGCCATTCTTTGAGGAGAGCTTCCTGGGTCAGTACTTCCCTTATGACTCACAGGAGAGGAAGCAGGGGGAGTTTGACCGGTTGGTGCAGGGCTCGTTGTCTGTCGACGAGTACCTGGCCAAGTTTAATGAGCTGGTCAAGTTCTCTCATTTCCGCATGGCGAGGCCTACTCCTACATTCTTGGCTGCTAAGTTCCGCAGGGGACTTAATGAGGATATTGCTGGACATCTCGCTGGTTCTGCTTCGAGAGACTTCGGAGCGTTGGTGCAGCAGTGCCGCGACATCGAGGACTACTGCCGGGCGAGTCAGGCCAAGAGGGCCAAGGTTGAGGTGCCACAGAGTGCTGGTGGTTCTACTCCCTGGAAGAACAAGAACTTTGCCAACAAGGGCAAGGGTAAACCACCGTTGGCGGCTAAGCAAGCGCCAAACCAGTTCAGAAAGACTGCCGCTCCGGGGAACGCCGCTAGACCTCCTGCTCCCAGATGTTCGGGATGTGGGAAGTCACATTTCGGGCCGTGTTCTACCGGTCAGCTGATATGCTTCCAGTGTGGCAAGGAGGGCCACTACTCTAGAGATTGCCCGACGGCGAGAGTTGCTGCAGTACAGGCTGTGCCGTTGCAGATGGTTCCTACTGGGGCACCAGCCGTGCCACCTACTACCGGACGAGTCTACACGCTTGATCGTCAGCAGTCGGACAGAGCTCCGAACCTGGTCAGAGGTACTGTTACCATTGGTGGATCAACTATTGATGTTTTGTTTGATTCCGGGGCAACGCACTCTTTTGTTGCTACCCCTATTGCTGTGGGGCTTGAGTTGCCCAGTGTTGTGCTTTCTCCACCGATGCGGGTGACCACCGCCACCGGAGAAAAATGTTTGACCTCCACTGTTCATCGCGATGTAGCGTTTCAGTGGGATGGCCGTGATTTCTCGGTAGATCTGATAGGATTGCCGATGGCCAACCTTGAGATTATTCTGGGCATGGATTGGTTGTCCAGAAACTGTACAATGATTGATTGTTGTGCCAAGAAAGTGGTGATGTCTCCGGGTGGGTCCACAGCCAGTTCCTCACCGTTCATTTCAGTCCTGCAGGCGAGGAGGGCCTTGAGAGCAGGGGCATTTGGCTATGTCATGTTGGGAGGTTTGGTGAGTGGGACACAGGAGGATCTCACTGGCATTCCTGTGGTGAGGGAATTCCTCGAGGTGTTTCCTGAGGAAATTCCTGAGTTTCCACCGCAGAGGGAGATAGAGTTCTCCATTGATTTATTGCCTGGTGTGGGGCCTATCTCATTGGCTCCATACCGGATGTCGCCACCAGAGTTGGCGGAGCTGAAGAAGCATATTGAGGAGCTTTCAGCAAAAGATTTTATTCGGCCGAGTGTGTCTCCCTAGGGAGCACCGGTCATTTTTGTGAAAAAGAAAGATGGGACCTTGCGGTTGTGCATAGACTACAGACAGTTGAAACCTCATGAGGAGAACTACCCGACTCACGACTTGGAGTTGGCAGCCATTGTTTTTGCTTTCAAGATTTGGAGGCATTACCTGTTTGGCATGAAGTTTGCTGTATTCAGGGATCACAAGAGCCTGAAATATCTGTTTGACCAGAAGGAGTTGAACATGAGACAGCGTAGATGGATGGAGTTCTTGAAGGACTACGACTTTGAGTTGAGGTATCATCCTGGCAAGGCCAATGTGGTAGCCGATGCTTTGAGTCGGAAATCCGTGAGCTTATCCAGCTTAATGATGAACGACTACGAGGTGATCGAGAAGTTCAGAGACTTGAGAGTGAACTCCTTGTTTGGGGGTGCACTGCTTGAGATGGAAACAGCGGAAGTAATTAATGAGCTGATGGAAAAGATCAAAGAGGCGCAAGTGCAAAGAGAGTGCCTCGATTATGTGAAGAACCAGGACGGTGTGTCCTGGAACGATAACGGATTGCTGCTGTTCCAGAAGAGGATTGTTATTCCTCGAGGGCCATTGACCGAAGAGGTTATGACAGAGGCTCATAAAGGCCGGTTCACTATCCACCCTGGTGCCACAAAAATGTACCAGGACTTAAAGAGAAATTTTTGGTGGCCGGGCATGAAGAAGGACATAGCGGTCTACGTGTCCAAATGCCTTATTTGCCAGAAAGTGAAGATCGAGCACCAGAAACCGTCTGGTAAACTTCAACCTCTGGAGATTCCACAGTGGAAGTGGGAGAGTATTTCCATGGACTTCGTGGTGGGATTGCCCAAAACTCAGGCTGGTTGTGACTCTATCTGGGTCATTGTGGACAGATTGACCAAGTCTGCCCATTTTCTTCCAGTGAAGGTGAGCTTCACTACAGAGCAGTTGGCCAAGCTATATGTCCGCGAGATTGTGAGGCTTCACGGGGTGCCCGAGAGTATCATCAGTGATAGGGACCCGAAGTTCACATCTCGGTTCTGGGAGGCGCTGCAGGAGGCTTTTGGTACGCAGTTGCGATTGAGTACCGCCTATCACCCTCAGACTGACGGACAGACTGAGCGGACCATCCAGACATTGGAGGACATGTTGAGAGCTTGCACGTTGGAGCAGGGTTCTGCATGGGATAGGTACCTTCCGTTGGTTGAATTTTCATACAACAACAGTTTTCATGCTAGTCTGGGCATGGCACCCTACGAGGCGCTGTATGGTAGGAGGTGTCGGACTCCTACTTGCTGGTCTGAGGATGGAGATAAAGAGCTATTCGGCTTGGACTTTGTCCAAGATACTACCCTTCAGATCCAGATGATCAGGGAAAAGTTGAAGCAGGCGCAGAATCGTCAGAAGAGCTACTACGATGTCAAGCATCGACCACTGGAGTTCAGTGAGGGTGAGCACGTGTTTGTGAAACTTTCACCTGTCACCGGTGTTGGACGGGCACTCGGCGTGAGGAAGTTGAGCCCGCGATTCATAGGGCCCTACCAGATCCTTGGTAGAGTAGGACCAGTTGCCTATCGACTCGCCTTACCTCCGAACCTCGCCAACATCCACGACGTTTTTCACGCGTCTCAGCTTCGAAAATACATAGCAGACCCTTCGCACGTGGTGCAGCCGGATGATGTGGAGGTTCGGGAGAACCTAAAGACTCCCGTCGGACCACTCAAGATTCTCGATCGAGGCGAGAAACAGCTTAGGAGCAAGATCATTCCGATGGTCAAGGTGCAGTGGACTGGGCGTAGCCCTGAGGAGTGTACCTGGGAGCGAGAGGACGAGCTTCTCCGACAGTATCCCGACTTTCGAGACAGGTATGTTTCTGATTTTGAGGACAAAATCCTTAAATAGGTGGGGTGAATGTAAGAACCCACACCGCTAATTAAGGTAATTAGCGAATTAATTATGATAATTAGGAAATAATTCCATAATTGACCCTAATAATTATTAATGGGCTTAGATAATTATGTTGAGTGAGTAAAAATGCTGAAAGTCGCTTTTCGGAAGAAAAGCGCAGATACCGGTTCTGCTACTCGGTATAAATGCGTACCGGAAAAGTACCCCGGAAAATTATAACGAATGCATGATAATTACTAGAATATTATGTAGGACTTGTAAAACAAGTTTCATGTCAAAATAACGTAATCTGATGCCAGAACTGATACTGGCTATGGAAAAGCGCGTACCGGAAAGGTGCTCCGAAAAATAAAATAAAAATATGACAAATCTTAGAAAAATGCGTAGGTCTAGATTCCAAAGTTTGAGATCAATATCTTTTACTTTGCTATTAAGGCTAATACTGCGCGTTATGACTCATGTGGCTATATAACCAACTTATGGCACATAACCCTAGGCATATGCAGCTTCTCTACGTGAGAATTTCTGCAGCCTGGGCAGCCACCTTGCCATCCTCTTCATCCCTTCACCTTTGGAGCCAAGAAACCTCATTTCTTCTTGGTTCCTTCACAAAAACACTTGGTAAGAGTGAGTGTGATCCTTGGGTTTGGTGTGGGTGGAATCATTCTGAGTTGTGCCACTGTTTGAGGGAGAGTTTGGGGCTGAGTTTCCTTCCTTGGTTGGTTGGGTCCTTGTTCTTGAGTTGTGAAGCCTCAAGGAGCTTCCTTTGTGTTGAAAGGGGCAAGCTTTACACCATTTTCGTACACCTTGGTGTGGCCTGAGTTGAGGAGCTTGTGGAGAGCTCCAAGAGCTTCATACCTCTGTCCATTTCTGCCTTAAGCCTTGGGGTAAGTTATCTCACCATGATCATGAGTTTATCTTGCTTAAAGGTGGTGTCTTGACATGTAAAAGATTAAAATGAAGTAACCAACACCTAAATGAACTTGTATATGCTTAAAGATGCATGCTTTAACGTGTACATGTGTTAAAAGTTGGATCTTTGGGATGGATATTCACGAAATGCAGAAACTGCATTCTGTCGTGAGATATCCGGATATCTGTCGAACAGATATCCGGATATCAGTATCCGGATATGGTATCCGGATATTGATATCCGGATATGGGATCTGGGTATCCGGATATGGCATATCCGGATATGTCCAGTGTGATATCCGGATATGGCATATCCGGATATGCCCCTTCTGATATCCGGATATCCTGGGTTCTGCGCAGACAGTAGCTGTACTGTGTGAACAGTAAGCTATGGGGTGTGTGTGGACCCTAGTTTAAGGAAGTTGAACTTCTGTAATTAATAAACTAAGTCAGAATCATATGATTAAGGGCTTATGGCTTTGTTGGAAGCCTTAAGACGTAAAACGTAAAGGAAAGGCGTAGTCTTTAAGTTGTATGCATGTGATGCATTTATATTGACTTGTTAATGGTCCATATCAGATTGTGATACTGCTGTTTGAGGACTAGTGAGTGGTTGGACTCTTGGCTTGGATAGCTAGCTTGCAAGGTAAGCTTTCGTGTCCTCGGTTTAGCCATTTTGATGTTCCACCATGTCCCATGGGGATGGGTTTATGCATGTTGTGTTACATGCTTTGATTATTTTGGAAATGCTGTTGAGCTGTTTATATGTAATGAGCTATTATGATATGCATGTGGTGTCCACCTAGACGACAATCCTGAGTATGTAGTACATACAAGATGGAGAAGCATGTGGGTGAGGTGCAGGTAGTATCCATGTACTCATGTAGGCATAGACGTATTCCTACATTTCTCTGGCCAGTAGATTTGAAAGCACACATGACATGATTAATTGCTGCATCGCATGATTTTAGAACTTATACTGTAATACTGTTTTTGGAACTTATATTACACATGTAAGTGAGCTTGGGGTGGAGACTCCTTGAGGACCCCTTGTCTTACTGAGATTTCTTGTTAGAGATCTCACCCCACGTTTGGGGACGCTTATTTCAGGATCAGGTAATGTTGAGGGCTCAGGTGGCAGGAGGCCAGAGTTGAGCTGATATTCTGATATGCTGTCTTGCTGGATTTGCTGTTATGTTTTCCGCTTTTATTATGCTGATTATGTTGAGACTATTTGTTGGGCATTGTTGCCTTATTTGGTGAGCATGGGGTTTGTCCATGCCACATGTTTGTGTTATTGTCCTTTACTTTAATGTTGTAATTAATGTATCAGGATTTTGACCCAGGCTGCATGTGTAGTCCTGCGGTTCTAGATACACACATTATATTTATGTACGAGGTATTCAGTTAGTTGTCTTGCAATTTACATACAGGCAGTATTTTTATGAAAATGATTAAGTAATCAAGTTGGTTAAGTTAATGACGTCATAATTGAATTAAAGAAAAAGTTATTCCGCATTTTAATTAAGCGTGGCTTAATACGATAGTGTGTTAACAATCCGGGTTAACACGGGCTGTTACAACAGCCCTATGTGGATCTCCATGTGGTAAGAGCCTAAGAGAAACAGCCCTTTGAGGATCTCTCTTGGAAGTCCATATAATGGTTATTGATAAGAATGTGTTGAACTGTTATGATTATGTGCACATCGAAAGTGAACCTTAGGGTGGAGTGATCTCCAAGGACCCCTGGTTTACTGTGATATATTCGTATATCTCACCCCGTGTTGTTGGGGACCCCCTTTCAGGAAAGGATGCTGCAGGAGCCTCTGATGGCAAGTGGCCATATTTGAAGTGATTGGGCATATGAAGATATTGTGTCATTTGATTAAGCATGTTATTTTGTAGTTCACATGTATAGGATTGCTAAAGGAGAATCAATTGTCATATGCATGCTATATTTATTTGGGTGGACTTAGCCTATGCTCATGCTTTTGGTATCTCTTTTGTTGGTGGGAGCCAAGGAGTGATCATAGTGTTTTGTAGTTAAGTCCCATGAATTGTAATTAAAACTTGTAAACATGAGGTAATGTTGTAATTATTGGGTATTTGCATATATGATGAAATGATATGCATGCTTCTCCTGTGTATGAGTATCTAGAGAGACTAGAATTCATGTATTGAAAAGATTATATGATGTAAATTAGGTGAAAGAAGACCTTTAGGTTGGAAAACCAATTTAAAACAAAGGTACCCTGTCTTGTTGTCCAATTTTCGTATCCTATACGATAGATTTGGACCTTTGTGTCTTGATGGAAGTTGTAGATATGTTTCTTAGCTTTCCATAGAGACCAAGATTGTGTAATTTGGATAAGTATAACTAAAATTATGGTTAAAATACCACAGGTAGGTCAAAGTACCCTGTTTTGGGGTACACAGCCCTGTTGTCTGGCGCTATGGGCGCCAGACTGGCGCTAGGAGCGCCAACGGCCAAAATGAGGCAGTGGCGCTGGCGCTGAGGGCGCCACTGTGGCGCTGTCAGCGCGGGGGATCTGCCGATTCAGCACCTGTCGCTTAGAAATCTCATAACTTGGGCTACGGTGCTCCGATTTGAGCGCGGTTTGAACCCACGCGTAACTAATGAAAAATCCTACAATATAATGGGCAAATGGAGACCATAATAAATGAAATGAAAGTATGGTGTTAAGCTTTGAGTATGTTATTCTGCAATGTATTATGGTTATGGTCACGCAATTGGGTAATTTTAATTCGGCTGGCTTTAAAAGAAAAATTTAACCGGATTTAATTGCACCAATGTGATTGTAACTGCGCTTAATATCATAATTCAATGTTAACAAACCGGTTCTAGAACGGGGTGTTACATTTTATGGTATCAGAGCAGTTTCTCAGGGAAACTTGTAGATTGATGTTATGTTTGCTTGGTGTTTAATGCTTTGTAGTTGTTTTGGTACTCTTGATGATTATTGCATTTGTGATCACTTAGTGTGAGCCTGATCAACTCATTCCTTTGTGTAACATGTGAAGTGTCATGACGAGGAACCGAAATAACGCTGAAGCATCGAATGCAAATGCTCAACCAGATCCTGTTTTGGCTGCTTTGGTTAGGCCCCGAGGTGGTCGTGGGGCAATAGGTGGGCAGTCGGATCCTATGGTTGAAACCCTGGCAGCTGTACAAAGGGACTTGGAGGTTAGTCGTCGAGCTAACGAAAACTTACTTAAGACAAATGAAGACACGCGGAATGTTATGGCCGCGATGATGAACGAGTTGAGGATATTGAGGGGTGCTAGACCTGAGAACCGACAACCCTCTCCTCCTCCTCACACTGCCACGCCTACTCCACCTGCTCACAACGAAGAAGATGGAGCGGGTAATAATGAGGGTGAAGCAAGTCACCACTCAGGTAGTCATAGCCATCACACTGAGGTGCGTCAACTACATGCAGAACAGGTTGATGAGCACGAAGCCGAAGAGAGAAGATTAATGGCTTTCAGAAAACACAAACCTCCTTCTTTTAAAGGAGAATATGACCCTATGGTGGCAGCGAAATGGCTCCAGGCTATGGAGAAGATTTTGTGCAGTAACATATTAGATTTCTTCTTAATCAATTTATTCTCACATTCAATTTTGTGCTTATTTATCAGCATTTTTTTTTCACAATTAGATGGTTTGAGGTTTCTTTTTGTGGGGCAATAGTACTAATTCGTATACCTCCACCACATATGTCGCCATCACATTTTGGTACAGGCATTGATTCTCCCATACAACCTAGCTAGATTTGCATGGAACCTAGAAACTTTGCTTCTTCATTCTGATGCGTGGGTATTATTTTGATACCTATGTTTTTTTTTTTTTTTTTTTAATTTTTTCCATGATATTTGGTGAATTTCAAGTTTTTATTGTGAGAATTAATAACGAATAAAATGTTTGACAACTAATCAAAGTATTGCTACTCATGAAAAACCAAAGTATCATAGCAACTTTCCACCAAACACTTAGATCAACCAGTAAGAGGTTGCTCCAGCTTATCCAATGATCTCGAATTCGAGTCTTGAGTTAAAAAAAAAAAAATCACTTCCCGTTAAACCCGATTAGCGAGTGTGGGGTGGAGGAAATCCTTGTACGCAGTTTTACCCTTGCATAATTGTAAAAGTTTTCTGGATTCGAACCCATGACCTTTCAGTCATGAAGGAACAATTTTTTTTACTCCGCTCCGGTTCGCCCCCTTTTGAATTCGAGTCTTGAGTTGATAGGAAATTTTTTGCAGCTTTTGTGATCCTACTTAATCATATGGATGTGATTATCAGAAGTTACTGATGAAATGAACGGTCACCTGTATACCTAATTCTGATAAGTCTGGGAACCTTCAGCTTAATTGTACCCAAATGAACTCTAAAGCTAAACATTGAAAATTCGTCCTTGTGTTTTCCTAAAAATAGTTTAACTTAAGTACAAGTATAACTCAAACAAAAGTAAAACCAAATTCAAAAAGCAAAGACAACACTTTATGTACAATTAGACTGCTTTGTCAACAAGTTGGGCTTAACAGGGCCCACCTTTTTATTAATGGGAAGTGAAATGCTAGTGATAGTTGGCTCTTTAAAACCAAAAGGAACCCATAAACCTTTTGTGATAAACACAAGCACTAGCTACACCACCACCAAAATACCATCATCAAAAGCCTTGTAGAGAAAGAGTTATCAGCACTTCAAACCCTTTTCTTTTCTCTTCAGACTTCAAACTTCTCTGTATTCTATAATACATAAACAAGCTTCGGACTATATACTAATTTTAGTTCTTGCTGCTAGCTATAACATACAGGTATATATAGTTGGAGATGTGGCATCTTGTAGCTGCAGTGACAAGGAAACTTCAGAAAACAAACAAGAGTTCAAGGGTGGCTGATGAGAACATGTTTGAAGCAGGAAACGAGGTTGAACTACCTATGTTTCGACGTGACAGAGGAAGAAGACAACATGGTTGGAGTGGATTCTCGCTTATATATAGCATTCTTCATGCTCCCATATCAATTCTCTCATGTGTGTCTCATCCTCAAGCTAATGGGTCAGACGGAGTTTGGGTATCTGCTGAATTTGCACAGGTTTCTGAAATGAATCATCTCATGGTAAATGATAGCATGAGATATGCAATTTTGATGTAGAAATTTAATATGAATATACATGTTGTAATTGGCTTGGGTTTCTCTAAGGACTATATGCGTTACAATGGACAAGTTTTCTTTACCTCAATCTTCCTTTCTTATATTTTGTGAAGACGAAGGGCCGGCTTGGCTCAGCATGTTTACCGTGATGTCCAAGGTCCCGGCTTCGACTCGGCCTCTCCGCAAAAGCGGGGGTAAGGCTTGACTCGTATGTCCTTCCCCAAACATTCACGAGTGGGTATTGAACTGGATCGGCCCTTTTATATTTTGTGAAGACATGTAGCAGTGATAAGGCGGTTCCTTGTAATTCTGGAAGGTTACATATTAGAGTTTGAGAAATAATTTCTTTGCCAAATACAAGGGTAAGGCACCCTTATCCCTACTCTCTACGTTGGAGAGCCTTGTAGATCGGGGTCTTTTTTTTTGTATATATTTTCTCTGTTCATAGTTTGGATCATAATAAATACAATTTGATGATTGCATGGATTGACCAAGGATATGGCCGATCTTCTTCCTCTTTGCCAAGTATATATTTTCTCAAAATTTTAAAAGGAACATATTTTGTTAGTGTTGAAAACTTGAAAGTTATGGCCTGATTCTGGTCCCCAAAAGAAAGAGAAAATATCAAAAAAGGAAAATGTTTTGTTAGCATTGAAGATTTGAAATATATGGCCTCATACTTGTCCTGCAAAGAAAGAGAATATATTAAAGGAGTATGGCTTTAAGTTGTACATTAAAGAAGGAGTATTGATATAAAAGAAAATGGGCCACTTTGTCTTGGAATGGTTGATTAATGTTTTAACAATTTTGTTTCTTTTATGTTCTTAAAGCTCAACTTTGAAAAATGTTTACATATATGGGTTTGGTTTGGTTTTTTTTCTGATATTATGAATCATACCAAGTTGGGAGAAGCCTCAAAGGATTCCCCAGGGGAAAAGAGAATTAAAGGATGCCCATATATAGGAAAAGATAAAACGACAAAGTAATTAATCAAAAGGTATCCAAACAAATTGAATAATTAAACACACAAGTATGAAGTGGGTAGTTGGAATTCAGCTTGGTTCGCTTTAGTTGTTGTCGGTATATATGTTTAAGGATCAGTGGGATTCTCTTTTCTTATCAATTAGATTTTAATTATGGTTTTCATAATTAGCCACTATGATTCAGTTAGTCCCAGCAACATAGCATTCTCTGTCATCCAATTATGTTTTTTTAAATTAAGATAAGTCAATACATATTTCCCTTATAATAATCTCCTTGATTTTTATTAATAACCAAATTGATGTTAAAAAATGACTATCAATATACAGCGAGAATATAAATAAATAAGCTGACTTTATATGGCAATTTTTTGGTAGGCTTCAAATTACATTTTGAGCCAAAAAAAAAAAAAGATATGCTTGAATTACGAAATGTAATTAACATATTCTTGTAGCTTGCGAATATGATTTTAAGATTGGTAATATTATGTGAACTCACATGATTCATATTTTTCGAAATAAATCATGAAGATTTAGAATAATCTCTGTTTTTTTTTTTTTTTTGGATTACAATTTAGAATAATCTCTGGTTATTGGTTAAAATTGAATAAACTAATTATATAGCGTAATGAACTAAAATTACAAAATAATGTAGTTGACAAAATAAATCAGCATAAACATAGAATTTCTCGTTGATGTCATACAACAGTGAATGTGAAGGTGAATTTGGAGCTTTACTGGTCGTAAAAAAAGAAAAGAAAGGCTTCATTTAGGCTTGTTGTACTTAAAATCAATTTGGGAATTTCAAAATATCCTTTCAAATATCACTTTCTAATATCCTCTGATTTAGATCTCTCTTGCCCAACTCTTCTATTAAAACTTTCCATTCAACCTGCTGTCTGCTGATCAGATCACAAATTAATCACTATAAGAAAAGCTTCATCCCGAGGCTTACCATATTATGTTATCCTAGATATGGGAATAAATTCTAGAAATTAGCCTGAATACTCTTAAATTGGAAGATGCTAATATGTTAACCACATGAATTCGAAGGCCATGATTATTGTGATTATTAGATTAGTCTAATTCGACTCAGGTAGGACCAATAGGCGGCAAAGTTCTCCCCAAACTTTTAGCACAGTTGTGTGTTTCCAAGGACTCGAACTTAATACCACTAGTTAAGCTAGAACAATTCTTTACTAGTTGATCCACAAGCTTGATGGTTCATAAAGTCATTCATTTCCCTCACTTTTAGTGATAGCACATATTGGGATTCAAAATAAATTTTTATTAATTGGTACACATAAAAATACTAGCATGTAGAAACATATGATATTTGACAATACTGAGATTACTAAAATATGTCAAGAATGGAGAATGAAATAAGGTAGATAATATCATACACTTACAGTTGGCTTATTGTACTTGGCTTAACTATTGATTTAAGAAATTTGCAGTCAACAAGAATTATGGCCCAATAAATATGGTCCACATGTTCAAAGAAGCAACATATATGATTGTATTTTGTTTCATAAAAAAAAAAAAACAACAACAAATTTGACGTAATTTGAGATTTACGATTTGGGACGTGTTTTAAATGGTTTAATTGTAATTATTTGTTTGCTTATTTTTTTAAGGTAATTATCATTATATTTATTTTTAGGATTTTAAATTTTGAATTGATTTGTAATTATTCTATAAAAGTGTGCTTAGGGCCCTTATTGTAGAAGTTGAATTTTGTTATTTTGATAATTATAATTAAAAACCAAAGGATTACTCTTTTATGAAATCCTAACTTTCTATTTAGCCACATTTCCTATGTGCTTTCGACATCATTTGGTATTAGAGCATTAGGTCACCTTCAACCAATCGCTAAACAGAATCGTGGAGATCGTGGATGGCAGAGTCATAAGGGTAGGGGACGTGGATTCGTTCATGAAGAAGACATATGTAACAGCCCGTGTTAACCCGGATTGTTAACATACTATCGTATTAAGCCACGCTTAATTAAAATGCGGAATAACTTTTTCTTTAATTCAATTATGACGTGATTAAACTTAACCAACTTGTTTACTTAATCAATTTCATAAAATACTGCCTCTATGTAAATTGCAAGACAACTAACTGAATACCTCGTACATAAATATAATGTGAGTATCTAAAACCACAGGACTACAACATGTAGCCTGGGTCAAAATCTTGATACTTTAATTACAACAGCAAAATGAAAGACATAACAATCATGTGGCATGGACAAACCCCATGCTCACCAAATAAGGCAACAATGCCCCAATAACAGTCTCAACATAAACTTAGCAGAAAACATAAACAAAGCGGAAAACATAACAGTCAATCCAGCACGTCAGCATATCATAATATCAGCTCAGCTCTGGCCTCCTGCCACCTGAGCCCTCAACATTACCTGAACCTGAAATAAGCGTCCCCAAACGTGGGGTGAGATCTCTAACAAGAAATCTCAGTAAGACAAGGGGTCCTCAAGGAGTCTCCACCCCAAGCTCACTTACATGTGTAATATAAGTTCTAAAAATAGTATTTACAATATAAGTTCCAAAATCATGCGATGCAGCAATTAATCATGCCATGTGTGTTTATCAAATCTACTGGCCAGAGAAATGTAGGAATACGTCTATGCCTACATGAGTACATGGATACTACCTGCACCTCACCCACAGCTTCACCATCTTGTATGTACTACATACTCAGGCTTACCGTCTAGGTGGACACCACATGCATCTCATAAAAGCACATTGCATATAAATAGCTCAACAGCATTTCCAAAACAATAAAGCATGTAACACAGCATGCAAAAACCCATCCCCATTGGACATGGTGGAACAACAAAATGGCTAAACCGAGGACACGAAAGCTTACCTTGCAAGCTAGCTATCTAAGCCAAGAGTCCAACCACTCACAAGTCCACAAACAACAGTATCACAATCTGATATGGACCAATAACACGTCAATATTCATGCATCACAAGCATACAACTTAAAGACTACGCCTTTCCTTTACGTTTTACGTCTTAAGGCTTCCAACAAAGCCATAAGCCCTTAATCACATGATTCTGACTTAGTTCATTAATTACAGAAGTTCAACTTCCTTAAACTAGGGTCCACACACACCCAATAGCTTACTGTTCATACGGAACAGCTACTGTCTGCGCAAACCCAGGATATCCGGATATCAGAAGGGACATATCCGGATATGCCATATCCGGATATCACACTGGACATATCCGGATATGCCATATCCGGATACCCAGATCCCATATCCGGATATCAATATCCGGATACCATATCCGGATACAGATATCCGGATATCTGTTCGACAAATATCCGGATATCTCACGACAGAATGCAGTTTCTGCATTTCGTGAATATCCATCCCAAAGATCCAACTTTTAACACATGTACACGTTAAAGGATCCATTTTTAAGCATATACAAGTTCACTTAGGTGTTGGTTACTTCATTTTAATCTTTTACATGCCAAGACACCAACTTTAAGCATTAAACTTAAGATCAAAGGTGTAGGAAACTTACCCCAAGCTTTGAGCAGCCAACAATGGTGCTCTTGGAGCTCACAAGTCAGCTCCAATGTACAGACTTCAAGGGTGCACGAAAATGTCACCCAAGCAAGGACCTTTCCTCACAAAGAAAGCTTCTTGAGGCTTCACCACTCAAGAACAAGACTCCCACCACCCAAAACCACAAACTCAGACCTCACTATCTCACTCTCAGTGCCTGGAACAGAGGAGAAAACACCTCACACTCCCTCACCAAGCAAGCTCTCACAAGCACAAGGCACAATAGAAGAAACCAAGGAGAAAAGAAGCTCCTTGGCTCACAACAAGGGAGGAGAAGGTGGGAAGAGGTGGCTGAGTGGTTTGCAGAAAATGGAGGCACGTAAGAGTTGTGTATGGCCTAGGGTTTAGTGCCATAATGTGTCTATTTATAGGCACAAGCCACACACGCGCAGTATTAGCCTTAATAGCAAAGTAAAAGATATTGATCCCAAACTTTGGAATCTAGACCTACGCATTTTTCTAAGATTTGTCATATTTTTATTTTATTTTTCGGAGCACCTTTCCGGTACGCGCTTTTCCATAGCCAGTATCAGTTCTGGCATCAGATCACGTCATTTTGACTTGAAACTTGTTTTACAAGTCCTACATAATATTCTAGTAATTATCATGCATTCGTTATAATTTTTCGGGATACTTTTCCGGTACACATTTATACCGAGTAGCAGAATCGGTATCTGCGCTTTTCTTCCGAAAAGCGACTTTCAGCATTTTTACTCACTAATTGTAATTATTAAAGCCTCATAATAATTATTAGGGTCAATTATGGAATTATTTCCTAATTATCATGATTAATTCACTAATTACCTTAATTAGCGGTGCGTGTTCTTACATTCACCCCACCTTTTTAAGGATTTTGTCCTCAAAATCAGAAACATACCTGTCTCGAAAGTCGGGATACTGTCGGAGAAGCTCATCCTCTCGCTCCCACGTGCATTCCTCGGGACTACGCCCAGTCCACTGCACCTTGACCATCGGAATGATCTTGCTTCTAAGCTGTTTCTCGCCTCGATCGAGGATCTTGAGTGGTCCGACGGGAGTCTTTAGGTTCTCCCGAACCTCCACATCATCCGGCTGCACCACGTGGGAAGGGTCTGCTATGTACTTCCGAAGCTGAGACACGTGAAACACGTCGTGGATGTTGGCTAGGTTCGGAGGTAAGGCAAGTCGATAGGCAACATGTCCTACTCTACCAAGGATCTGGTAGGGCCCAATGAACCGAGGGCTCAACTTCCTCACTCCGAGTTCCCGTCCAACACCGGTGACAGGTGAAAGTTTCACAAACACGTGCTCACCCTCACTGAACTCCAGTGGTCGATGCTTGACATCATAGTAGCTTTTCTGGCGATTCTGCGCCTGCTTCAACTTTTTCCTGATCATCTGGATCTGCTGGGTAGTATCTTGGACAAAGTCCAAGCCAAATAGCTCCTTATCTCCAACCTCAGACCAGCAGGTAGGAGTCCGACACCTCCTACCATACAGCGCCTCGTGGGGTGCCATGCCCAGACTAGCATGAAAACTGTTGTTGTACGAGAATTCAACCAACGGAAGGTACCTATCCCATGCAGAACCCTGCTCCAATGTGCAAGCTCTCAACATGTCCTCCAATGTCTGGATGGTCCGCTCAGTCTGTCCGTCAGTCTGAGGGTGATAGACGGTACTCAATCTCAAATGCGTACCAAAAGCCTCCTGCAGCGCCTCCCAGAACCGAGATGTGAACTTCGGGTCCCTATCACTGATGATACTCTCGGGCACCCCGTGAAGCCTCACAATCTCGCGGACATAAAGCTTGGCCAACTGCTCTGTAGTGAAGCTCACCTTCACTGGAAGAAAATGGGTAGACTTGGTCAATCTGTCCACTATGACCCAAATAGAGTCACAACCAGCCTGAGTTTTAGGCAATCCCACCACGAAGTCCATGGAAATACTCTCCCACTTCCACTGTGGAATCTCCAGAGGTTGAAGTTTACCAGACGGTTTCTGGTGCTCGATCTTCACCTTCTGACATATCAAACACTTGGACACGTAAACCGCTATGTCCTTCTTCATGCCCGGCCACCAAAAATTTCTCTTTAAGTCCTGATACATTTTCGTAGCACCAGGGTGGATAGTGAACCGGCCCTTATGAGCCTCTGCCATAACCTCCTCAGTCAATGGCCCTCGAGGAATAACAATCCTCTTCTGGAACAGCAGCAATCCATCATCGTTCCAAGACACACCGTCTTGGTTCTTCACATAGTCAAGGCACTCTCTTTGCACTTGCGCCTCTTTAATCTTTTCCATCAGCTCATTAATCACTTTCGCTGTTTCCATTTCGAGCAGTGCGCCTCCAAACAAGGAGTTCACTCTCAAGTCTCTGAACTTCTCGATCACCTCGTAGTCGTTCATCATTAAACTGGAAAAGCTCACGGATTTCCGACTCAAGGCATCGGCTACCACATTGGCCTTGCCAGGATGGTACCTCAACTCAAAGTCGTAGTCCTTCAAGAACTCCATCCATCTTCGCTGTCTCATGTTCAACTCCTTCTGGTCAAACAGATACTTCAGGCTCTTGTGATCACTGAAAACCGCAAACTTCATGCCAAACAGGTAATGCCTCCAAATCTTGAAAGCAAAAACAATGGCTGCCAACTCCAAGTCGTGAGTCGGGTAGTTCTCCTCATGAGGTTTCAACTGTCTTGAAGCGTAAGCAACCGCTTTCCCTTTCTGCATCAGCACACAGCCTAGCCCCTTTCCAGAAGCATCGCAGTATAACTCAAATTGTTCCGCAGGATCAGGAAGAACTAACACCGGAGCAGTAGTCAGTCTCTCCTTCAACTCCTGGAAACACTCCTCACACTCATGTGTCCACACGAATGGAGTCTCCTTTCGGGTAAGGCGAGTCATTGGTAGCACCATCTTGGAGAATCCTTCTATGAACCTCCTATAGTAGCCTGCCAAACCCAAGAAGCTTCTCACTTCTGTAACCGTCTTGGGCCTCTCCCAATCCATCACGGCCTCAATCTTGTTAGGATCAACTGCAACTCCATTAGCAGAAATTACATGACCCAGAAATTTCACCGCCTTGAGCCAAAACTCACATTTTGACGGCTTAGCATAAAGCTTTTTCTCTTTCAACACTTGCAAAACAATCTTCAAGTGCTCAGTATGCTCCTCCTCCGTCTTGGAGTAAATCAAGATGTCGTCAATGAAGACGATCACAAACTGATCCAGGTACGGCTGGAAGATCCTGTTCATGTAGTCCATGAACACTGCGGGTGCATTGGTGAGTCCAAACGGGATCACCAAGTACTCGTAGTGCCCGTACCTCGAGCGAAACGCTGTCTTTGGGACATCCTCCGGCTTTACCCGTATCTGATGGTAACCGGACCGGAGGTCGATCTTGGAATACACACAAGCACCCCTGAGCTGATCCAGCAAATCATCAATGCGTGGAAGAGGGTACTTGTTCTTGATTGTCACCTTGTTCAACTGCCTGTAGTCGGTGCACAACCGCATGGTCCCATCTTTCTTTTTTACGAAAATGACCGGTGCTCCCCAGGGAGACACACTCGGCCGAATAAAGTCTTTCGCTGAAAGCTCCTCAATATGCTTCTTCAGCTCCGCCAACTCTGGTGGCGACATCCGGTATGGAGCCAATGAGATAGGCCCCACACCAGGCAATAAATCAATGGAGAACTCTATCTCCCTCTGTGGTGGAAACTCAGGAATCTCCTCGGGAAACACCTCGAGGAATTCCCTCACCACAGGAATGCCAGTGAGATCCTCCTGTGTCCCACTCACCAAACCTCCCAACATGACATAGCCAAAAGCCCCTGCTCTCAAGGCTCTCCTCGCCTGCAGGACTGAAATGAACGGTGAGGAACTGGCTATGGACCTACCCGGAGACATCACCACTTTCTTGGCACAACAATCAATCATTGCACAGTTTCTGGACAGCCAATCCATGCCCAGAATAATCTCAAGGTTGGCCATCGGCAATCCTATCAGATCTACCGAGAAGTCACGGCCATCCCACTGAAACGCTACATCGCGATGAACAGTGGAGGTCAAACATTTTTCTCCGGTGGCGGTGGTCACCCGCATCGGTGGAGAAAGCACATCGCTGGGCAACTCAAGCCCCACAGCAATAGGGGTAGCAACAAAAGAGTGCGTTGCCCCTGAATCAAATAACACATCAACAGCTGAACCACCAATGGTAACAGTACCTCTGACCAGGTTCGGAGCTCTGTCCGACTGCTGACGATCAAGTGTGTAGACTCGACCTGTAGTAGGTGGCACGGCTGGTGCCCCAGTAGGAACCATCTGCAATGGCACAGCCTGCACTGCAGCAACTCTTGCCGTCGGGCAATCTCTGGAGTAGTGGCCCTCCTTGCCGCACTGGAAGCATATCAGCTGACCGGTAGAACACGGCCCAAAGTGTACCTTCCCGCATCCCGAGCATCTGGGAGCAGGAGGTCTCGCTGTGTTCCCCAGAGTAGCAGTCTTCCTAAACTGGTTTGGCGCTTGCTTAGCCGCCAACTGTTTGCCCTTGCCCTTGTTTGCAAAATTTCTGTTCTTCCAGGTAGCGGAACCGCCGGTACCCTGTGGCACCTCAATCTTGGCCTTCTTGGCCTGACTCGCATGGCAGTAGTCCTCAATGTCGCGGCATTGCTGAACCAACGCCCCGAAGTCTCTCGAAGCAGAACCAGCAAGATGTCCAGCAATATCCTCATTAAGTCCCCTCCGGAACTTAGCCGCAAGAAAAACGAGAGTCGGTCTCGCCATGCGGAAATGAGCGAACTTGACCAGCTCATTAAACTTAGCCAGGTACTCGTCAACAGACAACGAGCCCTGCACCAAACGGTCAAACTCTCCCTGCTTCCTCTCCTGTGAGTCATATGGAAAGTACTGACCCAGAAAGCTCTCCTCGAAGAATGGCCACGTCATCACATGACCCTGCATCTCGTAGATGTGAGCAAGATTGGTCCACCACTCATGGGCCTCGCCCTCCAGCATGTAAGTGGCGAACAATAGCTTCTGCGGATCGGTGCACTGCATGATCCGGAAAATCTTGTCCAGTGCCTGAAGCCATCTGGCAGCAGCAATGGGATCATATGATCCGTCGAAAGTATGTGGCTTATGCTTGCGGAAAGCATTCAGCCGTCGGTCGATCTCGTCCCGATCCTCAGCAAATACGGGGATAGTCTGCATAGCCCCCGTCAAGTGACTGCCCTCACCCATCTGACTCTGGGTGTCCTCCTGTTGACTAGGCGGAGGTAGAGGCGGTGGCGGCGGTGGAGGTGGTGGAGGACCCTGGCCAGCAGCAGGACCAGCCCTCAACTCCTCCAACATGACCCTCATCATAGTCATGTTGGCCATCCGGTTCTCCTCCAGAACCTCTGCCGTGGTTTGCCGGTTCGCATCTCGAATAGCGTCCAGCATCGCCCGGTTCGCCAACCTCGTGGCTTCCTGGTCGGCTAGTCGGGCCGCCTGCATCTCAGCCAATGCAGCCAGGATAGGATCCGATTGATCCTCGCTCGTACTCGTGTTCCTCCTTGGTGGCACCATGACTCTGCACAAGTTACACAAAGAATGAGTTGATCAGGCCCACGCCATGTGGTCACATATGCATTATCCTAACACACACCAGTCAGAGAGAACACAAAGTAGACACGCAACGACACATCCTAAGTTATTGCAATACATACAGGCTTTTCCCTAGAAAGTGCTCTGATACCATAAAATGTAACAGCTCGTGTTAACCCGGATTGTTAACACACTATCGTATTAAGCCACGCTTAATTAAAATGCGGAATAACTTTTTCTTTAATTCAATTATGACGTCATTAAACTTAACCAACTTGTTTACTTAATCAATTTCATAAAATACTGCCTGTATGTAAATTGCAAGACAACTAACTGAATACCTCGTACATAAATATAATGTGAGTATCTAAAACCACAGGACTACAACATGTAGCCTGGGTCAAAATCCTGATACTTTAATTACAACAGCAAAATGAAAGACATAACAATCATGTGGCATGGACAAACCCCATGCTCACCAAATAAGGCAACAATGCCCCAATAACAGTCTCAACATAAACTTAGCAGAAAACATAAACAAAGCGGAAAACATAACAGTCAATCCAGCACGTCAGCATATCATAATATCAGCTCAGCTCTGGCCTCCTGCCACCTGAGCCCTCAACATTACCTGAACCTGAAATAAGCGTCCCCAAACGTGGGGTGAGATCTCTAACAAGAAATCTCAGTAAAACAAGGGGTCCTCAAGGAGTCTCCACCCCAAGCTCACTTACATGTGTAATATAAGTTCTAAAAACAGTATTTACAATATAAGTTCCAAAATCATGCGATGCAGCAATTAATCATGCCATGTGTGTTTATCAAATTTACTGGCCAGAGAAATGTAGGAATACGTCTATGCCTACATGAGTACAGATACTACCTGCACCTCACCCACAGCTTCACCATCTTGTATGTACTACATACTCAGGCTTACCGTCTAGGTGGACACCACATGCATCTCATAAAAGCACATTGCATATAAATAGCTCAACAGCATTTCCAAAACAATAAAGCATGTAACACAGCATGCAAAAACCCATCCCCATGGGACATGGTAGAACAACAAAATGGCTAAACCGAGGACACGAAAGCTTACCTTGCAAGCTAGCTATCCAAGCCAAGAGTCCAACCACTCACAAGTCCACAAATAGCAGTATCACAATCTGATATGGACCAATAACACGTCAATATTCATGCATCACAAGCATACAACTTAAAGACTACGTCTTTCCTTTACGTTTTACGTCTTAAGGCTTCCAACAAAGCCATAAGCCCTTAATCACATGATTCTGACTTAGTTCATTAATTACAGAAGTTCAACTTCCTTAAACTAGGGTCCACACACACCCAATAGCTTACTGTTCATACGGAACAGCTACTGTCTACGCAAACCCAGGATATCCGGATATCAGAAGGGACATATCCGGATATGCCATATCCGGATATCACACTGGACATATCCGGATATGCCATATCCGGATACCCAGATCCCATATCCGGATATCAATATCCGGATACCATATCCGGATACTGATATCCTGATATCTGTTCGACAAATATCTGGATATCTCACGACAGAATGCAGTTTCTGCATTTCGTGAATATCCATCCCAAAGATCCAACTTTTAACACATGTACACGTTAAAGGATCCATTTTTAAGCATATACAAGTTCACTTAGGTGTTGGTTACTTCATTTTAATCTTTTACATGCCAAGACACCAACTTTAAGCATTAAACTTAAGATCAAAGGTGTAGGAAACTTACCCCAAGCTTTGAGCAGCCAACAATGGTGCTCTTGGAGCTCACAAGTCAGCTCCAATGTACAGACTTCAAGGGTGCACGAAAATGTCACCCAAGCAAGGACCTTTCCTCACAAAGAAAGCTTCTTGAGGCTTCACCACTCAAGAACAAGACTCCCACCACCCAAAACCACAAACTCAGACCTCACTATCTCACTCTCAGTGCCTGGAACAGAGGAGAAAACACCTCACACTCCCTCACCAAGCAAGCTCTCACAAGCACAAGGCACAAAGAGAAGAAACCAAGGAGAAAAGAAGCTCCTTGGCTCACAACAAGGGAGGAGAAGGTGGGAAGAGGTGGCTGAGTGGTTTGCAGAAAATGGAGGCACGTAGGAGTTGTGTATGGCCTAGGGTTTAGTGCCATAATGTGTCTATTTATAGGCACAAGCCACACACGCGCAGTATTAGCCTTAATAGCAAAGTAAAAGATATTGATCCCAAACTTTGGAATCTAGACCTACGCATTTTTCTAAGATTTGTCATATTTTTATTTTATTTTTCGGAGCACCTTTCCGGTACGCGCTTTTCCATAGCCAGTATCAGTTCTGGCATCAGATCACGTCATTTTGACTTGAAACTTGTTTTACAAGTCCTACATAATATTCTAGTAATTATCATGCATTCGTTATAATTTTTCGGGATACTTTTCCGGTACGCATTTATACCGAGTAACAGAACCGGTATCTGCGCTTTTCTTCCGAAAAGCGACTTTCAGCATTTTTACTCACTAATTGTAATTATTAAAGCCTCATAATAATTATTAGGGTCAATTATGGAATTATTTCCTAATTATCATGATTAATTCACTAATTACCTTAATTAGCGGTGCAGGTTCTTACAACATACAACAACATTAGATAGACCAACGAAACATAGAAAATGAAGAGCTCGGGAGGAGGATCCAAGATTTGAAGCGACAACTTATGCAGGAGTTGGGCAAGAAAATCTAAGATTTGGAATGATGACTTGTACGGGTGCATATAAAAAAAATCTAAGTTTTTGAGTGAAAACTTATAGAGATGTAGAACATGAAAATCCAAGATTTGGAGCGACAACTTGCCCGAACAAAGTTGGACGTTCAATTCGAAGAAGCAGTGGAATTATAGTATGTATCTAATAACGAAGATGAGGACGTCAATCCTTTGGGGATTCTGAACCAGGGATGGAATTGGGGAGTACGACCTGGAAATCAGTCTACTTTTCAAGATATCGAGATACAAATCAACATTTATGACTTTGAAGTCTATGATCATAATTCAGTTTATGATGATTATCCGATCTATTATTATAATCCAATTTATGATGATTATCCAACTTATAATGATAATTCAGTTTATGGTGAATATCCAATCTATGATGATAATCCAGTCTATGATAATCTTTCTATTTATGATAAATCTGATAGAGAATCATATGTTGAATATCTAATAGAGAAAGAATTATCATTTGAGTTTTTACCTAAAGATATTGATATAAGTGAAGATAAAGAAGATCCGAGGGCGAATCTTTTTATAATAGGAGAAAATGATACACTTAGAATTGGCTCATTGAATATGACCCAACCATTGATTCAAGAAGATTGGAGTCAACATAGTTATGACCCAATAAGTAGGGCCTGCAAATCCAAATCCAAAAGAAGCAGCAATTCGAAATATAACAAATTACGATCAAATTCAAGTCCAAAAGAAGTAGTAGGTATGATTATGATTTGTTTAGGAATAAAAAGGTAAAGTGACAAATTCGGTGTGATTAGAGAACAAAGATTTTGGACGTGTTTTGGATGATTTATAACAGTGTTTAAAAACTCAGTTCGACCATCGACTCGGTCGAGGTCGGGGGTCTCGGGATCATGGGTTCAACCGGAGGGTCATGGGGTCACTTCGCTGACCCGATTTTATACATTAAAAAATATAAATATATATCATATATGAAAAATTCAAAAAAAATCAAACAATCAATCATCAAAAGATTTAAAATATACTTAACATAATTTAACCACTTACATTCACAAGTAAATATTACACGAGCTAATTAAAGATCACCATTAGCCTATTCAATTGGATTGTAGTCATTAACCTTTAGTTCGTAGTTTGCAGTTAGTAATATAAAACTTTAGTACCAGGTCAAAAGTGTATTTGAAGCGTTCTTAATTGTGAAATTCATGTTCATTTCAATAATGCTCTTTATACAGTATTGCTCATATTTATATGTTCATCATTTTATTTCATGGTTTATGCACTAAAATTAAATTATTCTAATTATAACATTCTATCTAGTTAAATGGCATTGGCAAATGCTTAATTATACACTCACCAATTGACAAAAATTGTTATAAACACGAGTTAGAATTCTCCTTTCACAACGAATAAAGAGGTTAAAATCTAAACTTTTGTTAAATAATCGATTATCATGTGTAATTTCGAAGTCATCAATTTTCTAACCCAGTATATATAGCATCTCCAATGTTGAAAAATAAAATTAACACAATATATATAGTTTATCAATTTTTTTATTCAATATAAAAGACAAGATAATATACAACATGTGCAGTACCCAATTATTTCATGTGAAGTTTCTGTACCTAGAGTTGTCTGAGTTTCCAGGGTTCTGCCCTGTATATAACATCTCTCTATATTCTTTTTTTTTTTTTTTTTTTCAAAGATGTCTCTATTCATTATTATATTGTTTTGGCAATAACATGATCAGAACGAGTATGCAAGGAAATAGATTAAGGAGAGAGCCGATATATATTAAAAAAATGGGGTGAAAATGACATGAATGGAGGAAATGGATTGAGAGGAATATAAGAAATAAAGATTGTGATTAGACATTTGCAGAGAATAAGTGGGAAACATTGGAAAGTAGTGAACTATTATGCCTTTTAACATGTATTGATTGTCTTAATTTGAATCTGAAGCCAACGTGCATTAGTGGTTGTCTATGCTTAAGGAGCATATTTTCAATAGAACGGGTGTAAGTACTTTCTTATCAAAAGGGAGAAAAATGAAAATATAGAAGGAAATAATCATAAAGATAAAAATAATATAAGTATATTATTTTTTTCATATTCAGTGAAGGATCTATCGAGTGGTTGATATATTCGTAATACTGAAAATATTTTGATGTTTGAGAGTGCTACACATACAATATAGTGTAATTTGCAGTAATTAGGTTCTGATTTTTTGTCAGTTAAATTGATGATCAAATCAGCTATTCAATATTTTATATTCTTTTATGGTTTGTTACGTTGTTTCAAACACCACTTCTGCATACCAAAAAAAAACATCACTTCTTTTGTATATACAATTAATGGTTTTATAAAAATTATGATGTAGGAAAAGTGATTGTATTATGTTATGAAGATTCATTTTACGTGCAATAATTTTATTTTGCTTTTTTCTTCTTCAAAAAATGCGGACCCACAAGTGTACAAAATTTTTTACGGTGATGTTAAATACAAATGCAAATCCCATAAAGTGGGGAAGGGGTGAAAAGGAAAACAACGGAGGAAATGGAGAATAAATAAAGAATGTGATTAGACATTTGTAGAGAGCAAGTGGAAAACAAGATAGTCAACTGGTACGCCTTTTATCATGTCTGCATTTTCTTAATTAGAATCCGAAGCCATCGTGCATTTAGTGGTTGTTTCCGTTTGTGACTGTTGCACGTACAATATAGTATAACTTTTAATAATTGGGTTTTGATTTTATTTGGGTTAAATTAATCATATCAAATTTATTAGAGATTAAATATTTTATTTTATTTTAATTTACAATATTTTATATCTTCCTGTTTTCTCCTCATGCTCTTCTATATAAGAGCTTATATGTACAGATGAAACACTACAATCAATGAAATCAACATTTTACATTTTCTCTCTTTTACCTTCTAATATGGTATCAGATCATTTTTATCCTCCATAAATGGTGTGTGTGTGTGTGTGTGTTAATTTTTTTTTTCTCTTTGTTTCCTTTCTTCCGGATCAGATTTGTGATTTTTTTTTATCATCAGAGCTATTTTTTTTTCCTTTTAGATCTGTTTCATTTGATTTTTATTTTTTGCATTTT
>JAVKPL010011034.1:0-11578 GCA_032173675.1 Gastrolobium villosum | reverse complement strand
TGGTATTTGTAGCCTGCTTCAACTTCCCTAGGTCCTTGTCGTCATGCCCGTACCTCGAGCGAAGCGCTGTTCTTTGGGACATCCTGGGCTTTACCCGTATCTGATGATAACCGGACCGGAGATCAATCTTGGAATACACACAAGCACCCCTGAGCTGATCCAGCAAATCATCAATGCGTGGAAGAGGGTACTTGTTCTTGATTGTCACCTTGTTCAATTGTCTGTAATCGGTGCACAACCGCATGGTCCCATCTTTCTTTTTCACAAAAATGACCGGTGCTCCCCAGGGAGACACACTCGGCCGAATGAAAGTCTTTCGCTGAAGCTCCTCAATATGCTTCTTCAGCTCCGCCGAACTCTGGTGGCGACATCCGGTATGGAGCCAACGAGATAGGCCCCACACCAGGCAATAAGTCAATGGAGAACTCTATCTCCCTCTGCGGTGGAAACTCAGGAATCTCCTCAGGAAACACCTCGAGGAATTCCCTTCACCACAGGAATGCCAGTGAGATCCTCCTGTGTCCCACTCACCAAACCTCCCAACATGACATAGCCAAATGCCCCTGCTCTCAAGGCCCTCCTCGCCTGCAGGACTGAAATGAACGGTGAGGAACTGGCTATGGACCCACCCGGAGACATCACCACTTTCTTGGCACAGCAATCAATCATTGCACAGTTTCTGGACAACCAATCCATGCCCAGAATAATTTCAAGGTTGGCCATCGGCAATCCTATCAGATCTACCGAGAAATCACGGCCATCCCACTGAAACGCTACATCGCGATGAACAGTGGAGGTCAAACATTTTTCTCCGGTGGCGGTGGTCACCCGCATCGGTGGAGAAAGCACATCACTGGGCAACTCAAGCCCCACAGCAATAGGGGTAGCAACAAAAGAGTGCGTTGCCCCGGAATCAAACAGCACATCAACAGCTGAACCACCAATGGTAACAGTACCTCTGACCAGGTTCGGAGCTCTGTCCGACTGCTGACGATCAAGTGTGTAGACTCGTCCTGTAGTAGGTGGCACTGCTGGTGCCCCAGTAGGAACCATCTGCAATGGCACAGCCTGCACTGCAGCAACTCTTGCCGTCGGGCAATCTCTGGAATAGTGGCCCTCCTTGCCAGACTGGAAGCATATCAGCTGACCGGTAGAGCACGGCCCAAAATGTGACTTCCCGCATCCCGAACATCTGGGAGCAGGAGGTCTAGCGGCGTTCCCCTGTGTAGCAGTCTTTCTGAACTGATTTGGCGCTTGCTTAGCTGCCAACGGTTTGCCCTTGCCCTTGCCCTTGTTCGCAAAATTTTTATTCTTCCAGGGAGTGGAACCGCCGGTACCCTGTGGCACCTCCATCTTGGCCTTCTTGGCCTTACTCGTGCTGTAGAAGTCCTCAATATCACGACACTGCTGGACCAGTGTCCCAAAATATCTGGAAGCCGACCCCGCTATGTAACCAGCGATATCCTCACTAAGTCCCCTGCGGAACTTAGCAGCCAAAAATGTAGGAGTAGGCCTCGCCATCCTGAAGTGCGAAAACTTCACCAGCTCGTTAAACTTGGCCAGGTACTCGTCAACAGACAACGAGCCCTGAACCAACCGGTCAAACTCCCCCTGCTTCCTCTCCTGTGAGTCATAAGGGAAGTACTGACCCAGAAAGCTCTCCTCGAAGAATGGCCACGTCATCACATGGCCCTGCATCTCGTAGACCTGAGAAAGATTGGTCCACCACTCATGGGCCTCGCCCTCCAGCATGTACGTGGCGAACAACAGCTTCTGCGGATCGGTGCACTGCATGATCCGAAAATCTTGTCCAATGCCTGAAGCCATCTAGCAGCAGCAATGGGATCATAAGATCCGTCGAAGGTAGGTGGCTTATGCTTGCGGAAAGCATTCAGCCGGCGATCGATCTCGTCACGATCCTCAGCAAGTACGGGGATAGTCTGCATAGCCCCCGTCAAGTGACTACCTTCACCCATCTGGCTCTGGGTGTCCTCCTGTTGACTTGGCGGAGGTGGAGGCGGTGGCGGCGGTGGAGGTGGTGGAGGACCCTGGCCAGCAGCAGGACCAGCCCTCAACTCCTCCAACATGACCCTCATCATAGTCATGTTGGCCATCCGGTTCTCCTCCAGAACCTCTGCCGTGGTTTGCCGGTTTGCATCTCGAATAGCGTCCAGCATCGCCCGGTTTGCCAGCCTCGTGGCTTCCTGGTCGGCTAGTCGGGCCGCCTGCATCTTAGCCAATGCAGCCAGGATAGGATCCGATTGATCCTCGCTCGTACTCGTGTTCCTCCTCGGTGGCACCATGACTCTGCACAAGTTACACAAAGAATGAGTTGATCAGGCCCACGCCATGTGGTCACATATGCATTATCATAACACACACCAGTCAGAGAGAACACAAAGTAGACACGCAACGAACATCCTAAGTTATTGCAATACATACAGGCTTTTCCCTAGAAAGTGCTCTGATACCATAAAATGTAACAGCCCGTGTTAACCCGGATTGTTAACACACTATCGTATTAAGCCACGCTTAATTAAAATGCGGAATAACTTTTTCTTTAATTCAATTATGACGTCATTAACTTAACCAACTTGATTACTTAATCAATTTCATAAAAATACTGCCTGTATGTAAATTGCAAGACAACTAACTGAATACCTCGTACATAAATGTAAGGTGAGTATCTAAAGCCACAGGTCTACACAAGTAGCCTGGGTCAAAATCCTGATACTTTAATTACAACATTAAATTCAAAGACAATAGTCAAACCATGTGGCATGGACAAACCCCATGCTCACCAAATAAGGCGACAATGCCCAATAACAGTTATAACAAAAACTCAGCAGAAAACATAAACAACAGTCAGAAAACATAACAGCAGTCAGCATATCATCAATCAGCTCAGCTCTGGCCTCCTGCCACCTGAGCCTTCAACATTACCAGATCCTGAAATAAGCGTCCCCAAACGTGGGGTGAGATCTCTAACAAGAAATCTCAGTAAGACAAGGGGTCCTCAAGGAGTCTCTACCCCAAGCTCACTTACATGTGTAATATAAGTTCCAAAAACAGTATTACAATATAAGTTCTAAAATCATGCGATGCAGCAATTAATCATGCCATGTGTGCTTTCAAATCTACTGGCCAGAGAAATGTAGGAATACGTCTATGCCTACATGAGTACATGGATACTACCTGCACCTCACCCACAGCTTCTCCATCTTGTATGTACTACATACTCAGGATTGTCGTCTAGGTGGACACCACATGCATCTCATAAAAGCTCATTGCATATAAATAGCTCAACAGCATTTCTAAAATAATAAAGCATGTAACACAGCATGCATAAACCCATCCCCATGGGACATGGTGGAACATCAAAATGGCTAAACCGAGGACACGAAAGCTTACCTTGCAAGCTAGCTATCCAAGCCAAGAGTCCGACCACTCACAAGTCCACAAACAGCAGTATCACAATCTGATATGGACCAATAATACATTAATATTCATGCATCACAAGCATACAACTTAAAGACTACGCCTTTCCTTTACGCTTTACGTCTTAAGGCTTCCAACAAAGCCATAAGCCCTTAATCATATGATTCTGACTTAGTTCATTAATTACAGAAGTTCAACTTCCTTAAACTTGGGTCTACACACACCCAATAGCTTACTGTTCATACAGTACAGCTACTGTCTGCGCAGAACCCAGGATATCCGGATATCAGAAGGGGCATATCCGGATATGCCATATCCGGATATCACACTGGACATATCCGGATATGTCATATCCGGATACCCAGATCCCATATCCGGATATCAATATCCGGATACCATATCCGAATACTGATATCCGGATATCTGTTCGACAAATATCCGGATATCTCACGACAGAATGCAGTTTCTGCATTTCGTGAAAATATCCATCCAAGGTTCCATTTTTAATACTTCAAAACGTTAAAGCATGCATTTTTATACCCTCTTAGGTTAATCTTTCAGTTGGTTACTCACTAAACCCAAATACATGCAAAGATGACACCTTTAACCCATCAAAACACGTGATCAAGTGAAGGCAACTCACCAAAGGTTCAAAACAGAGGCAAAGGCTGCTCTTGGAGCTCACCACCAACTCCAAAGGTTCAGACTTCAAGGGTGCACGAAAATGTCACACAAGCAAGGACCTTTCTTCACAAAGAAAGCTCCTTGAAGCCTCCCAAACCAAGAACCACACCTCACCACCACCAACCCAACAAGACAGCCATCACAACCCTCCCAAGCAGAACCTCACCACTCAGAAAATGCACACTAAGCACTCTCCAATGCCCACACTCAAGTGTTTACTTGATCAAGAAGGGAAACAATGATCAAAGGAGGTGACTTTGGTGAGAAAAGAGGAAGAAATGAAGAACAAGGGGGCTGGTCACAATGGCTGCAGAAAACTCACGTAAGAGTTGTGTATGGCCTAGGGTTTAGTGCCATAATGTGTCTATTTATAGGCACAAGGCACTAATCGCGCAGTATTAGCCTTAATAGCAAAGTAAAAGATCTTGATCTCAAACTTTGGAATCTAGACCTACGCTTTTTTCTAAGATTTGTCATATTTTTATTTTATTTTTCGGAGCACCTTTCCGGTACGCGCTTTTCCATAGCCAGTATCAGTTCTGGCATCAGATTACGTTCTTTTGACTTGAAACTTGTTTTACAAGTCCTACATATTATTCTAGTAATTATCATGTATTCTTTATAATTTTCCGGGGTACTTTTCCGGTACGCATTTATACCGAGTAGCAGAACCGGTATCTGCGCTTTTCTTCCGAAAAGCGACTTTCAGCATTTTTACTCACTCAATATAATTATCTAAGCCCATTAATAATTATTAGAGTCAATTATGGAATTATTTCCTAATTATCATAATTAATTCACTAATTACCTTAATTAGCGGTGCGGGTTCTTACACACAGAGTGGCTGGACACTCCCAAACACAACTCTCCACACTCACAAGTCACATACCCACCCTCACAAGGTGTTTTGATGAAGGAACCAAGAGGAAAAATGGCTTCTTGGCCTCCAAGGTGAAGAAGGCAGCAAAGGAGCACAAGGGAGAAGGCTGATCAGCCACAAGTCACGTAAGAAAGAGTATGGCCTAGGGTTTTGTGCCCTTAGTAGTAATATATATAGGCAATTGGTCACCTAACGCGCAGTATTGGCTTTAATAGCAACGCAAAAGATTTTGATCCCAAACTTTGGAATCAAGACCTAGACATTTTTCTAAGATTTGTCATGTTTTTATTTTATTTTTCAGAGCACCTTTCCGGTACGCGCTTTTCCATAGCCAGTATCAGTTCTGGCATCAGATTACGTTATTTTGACTTGAAACTTGTTTTACAAGTCCTACATAATATTCTAGTAATTATCATGCATTCGTTATAATTTTCCGGGATACTTTTTCGGTACACATTTATACCGGGTAGCAGAACCGGTATCTGCGCTTTTCTCCCGAAAAGCGACTTTCAGCATTTTTACTCACTCAATATAATTATTTAAGCCCAATAATAATTATTAAGGTCAATTATGTAATCATTTCCTAATTACCATAATTAATTCACTACTTACTTTAATTAGCGGTGTGGGTTCTTACACTGAACCTAGCCATTTTTCTAAGATTTATCATATTTTTATTTTATTTATTGCAACATTTTGCCGGTACGCGCTTTTACGTAGCCGGTATTAGTTCTGACATCAATTCTCATTATTTCGACTTGAAATTATTTTACTAGTCCTACATATTATTCTAGGAATATTACCATACTTATTATAATTTTCCGGGATAATTCATCGGTACGCATTTATACCGAGGAGCAGAACCGATATCTGCACTTTTCGTCGGAAAAACGACTTTCAACATTATTAATCACTTTCTATATTTATTTAAGCCTTATCATAATTATTAGGTTCAATTACAGAATTATTTCCTAATTTCACATATTTATTTAATTAGTTTCCTAAATTAGCGGTGCGGGTTCTTACATTCACCCCAACTTTTTAAGATTTTGTCCTCAAAACCAGAAACATACTTGTCCCGAAACTCGGGGTATTGTCGGAGAAGCTCTTCCTCACGCTCCCAAGTGCACTCCTCAGGAGTTCTTCCGGTCCATTGCACTTTGACCATCGGAATGGTCTTGCTCCTCAGCTGCTTCTCGCCACGATCAAGAATCTTGAGTGGTCCGACGGGAGTCTTTAGGTTCTCCCGAACCTCCATATCATTTGTTTGCAGCACGTGTGAAGGATCCACATTGTACCTTTGAAGCTGAGACACGTGAAACACGTCGTGGATGTTAGCCAAGTTCGAAGGCAAGGCAAGCCGGTAGGCAACAGTTCCTACTCTACCAAGAATCTGGTATGGCCTAATGAATCGCGTGCTCAGCTTCCTCACTCCGAGTACCTGACCAACACCGGTGACAGGTGAAAGTCTCACAAACACGTGTTTACCCTCATTGAACTCTAGTGGACGATGCTTGACATCATAGTAACTCTTTTGGCGATTCTGCGCCTGCTTCGGCTTTTCTCTGATCATCTGGATCTGCTGGGTGGTATCTTGCACAAAGTCCAAGCAAAACAACTCCTTATCTCCAACCTCAGACCAACAGGTAGGAGTACGACACCTCCTACCGTACAGTGCCTCGTAGGGTGCCATGCCCAGGCTAGCATGGAAACTGTTATTGTACGAAAACTCAACCAATGACAGGTACCTATCTCATGCTGAGACCTGCTCCAAAGTGCAAGCCCTCAACATATCCTCCAATGTCTGGATGGTCCGCTCAGTCTGTCCGTCAGTTTGAGGGTGATAGGTTGTACTCAGTCTCAACTGCGTACCAAAAGCTCCCTGCAGTGCCTCCCAGAACCGAGATGTGAACTTCGAGTCCCTATCACTGATGATACTCTCGGGCACCCCATGAAGCCTCACAATCTCGCGAACGTATAGTCTGGCCAACTGCTCAGTAGTGAAGCTCAACTTTACCGGAAGAAATGGGCAGACTTAGTCAATCTGTCCACAATGGCCCAGATAGAGTCACAAATAGCCTGAGTCTTAGGTAAAACCACCACGAAGTCCATCGAAATGTTCTCCCACTTCCACTGTGGTATCTCAAGAGGTTGAAGCTTACCAGACGGTTTCTGGTGTTCAATCTTCACCTTTTGACATATCAAACACTTGGACACATATACAGCTATATCTTTCTTCATGCCCGGCCACCGAAAATTTCTTTTCAAGTCATGATACATCTTTGTAGCACGAGGGTGGATAGTGAATTGGCCCTTATGGGCCTCTGCCATAACCTCTTCGGTCAAAGGACCTCGAGGAACCACAATCCTCTTCTGAAACATCAGTAATCCATCTTCATTCCAGGACACACCATCCTGGTTCTTCACATAATCACGGTACTCTCTTTGCACCTGCGCCTCTTTAATCTTTTCCATAAGCTAATTCTCGACTCTCACAGTCTCCATCTCGAGAAGTGAACCCCAAACAAGGAAGTCACTGACAGATCTTGAAACTTCTCAATAATATCATAGTCAACCATCGTCAAACTGGATAGACTCACGGATTTCCGACTCAAAGCATCAGCTACCACATTGGCCTTTCCAGGATGGTACTTCAACTCAAAGTCGTAGTCCTTCAGGTACTCAATCCATCTCCTTTGTCTCATGTTCAGCTCCTTCTGATCAAACAGGTATTTCAAACTCTTGTGATCACTAAACACAGCAAATTTCATGCCAAATAGATAATGCCTCCAAATCTTGAAAGCAAAAACAATAGCAGCCATCTTCAGATCGTGAGTCGGGTAGTTCTCCTCATGAGGCTTCAACTGTCTCGAAGCATAAGCAATCACTTTGCCCAACTGCATCAATACACAGCCCATCCCCTTTCGGGAGGCGGCACTATAAAGCTCAATCTCCTCAGCAGGATCAGCAAGGACCAACACAGGTGCGGTAGTCAGTCTCTCCTTCAACTCCTGCAAATATTACTCACACTTGTGAGTCCACACAAACGGAGTCTCCTTCCGGGTAAGGCGAGTCAATGGTAGAACCATCATGGAGAATCCCTTAATGAACCTCATGTAGTACCTAGCCAAACCTAAGAAACTCCTAACCTCAGTAACCGTCTTGGGCCTCTCCCAATCTAACACGGCTTCAATCTTGTTGGGATCCACTGCAACTCCCTCAGCAAAAATCACATGCCCCAAAAACTTCACGGATTTGAGCCAAAACTCACATATTATTCTAGGAATATTCTCATACTTATTATAATTTTTCGAGATACTTCATCGGTACGCATTTATACCGAGGAGCAGAACTGATATCTACACTTTTTGTCAGAAAATCGACTTTCAACATTATTAATCACTTACTATATTTATTTAAGCCTTATCATAATTATTAGGGTCAATTATGGAATTATTTTTTAATTTTACATATTTATTTAATTAATTTCTTAAATTAGCGGTGCGGATTCATACATTCGACATGTATTTAGGAGACCTGCAAGCCCAAAACAAAGAAAGCCACAATCAATGGGATAAGTATCAAACCCAAACCGTAATAAGTTCGACTTTATGGGATTTTATGGGTAGTAAGGCATTGCGTTTATGGTTCTACTCACTTATATGGTATTTAATTAGTCTATTAATTCTTAGCTATGGAATTTTATTGCTTATCACTCACTCTTGAATTTAAAATTAAAAATAAAAATAAAATTAACGTCATATAAGTAAAGCATTTAATAATGAATAAGACCAATAATATCACAACTTGTTTGAATACAGTTTTAGAGCAAATATAAAAAAATTGTGAATGGAATTCTTTTTTCCACTGACATAAAAAATGTACAAGTTGATAAATGATATTACAACTTGTTTGCATTTATTTTTTAGAGAAAATATAAAAAATTGTGACTGGAATTCTGTTTTCCTCTGACAAAAAAATAATGCACAAGTTGATTAATGATATTACAACTTGTTCGCATATATTTTTAGAGGAAATATAAAAAAATTGTGAATGGAGTACTGTTGATCTCCTCCGACATAAAAAAAAAAAAAAATATGTACAAGTTGTTGGTGAGTCTTAAAAGAAATATAGAAAAAGAATTAACTCGTTGTCACGTTCTTAATTTACCCCCTAAACTGTGATTGTATACTCTTCCTTTTATTTAAACATCCAGGTTTTGCATCTCATAAATATCTCCAGCTTTTTATTTTCTGATGTAATCTTATGGTTTTTGAAGATATAAATCAAGGGAAAAGTGTTTGTCCTTTTAAATGACACAACTTATATCTTTTAATTCTCACAGAGAGGTGGGACCCACACCTTTATATGTTTTTGTCCACTCTCTCCTTCTTTATCTATCTCTTTCTCTCACTTAAAATGACATAAATTTACATCCTTTAAAATGATACACAATTTTTCCCATAAATCAATAATCCGATTTTAAGTTGCTATGATACTCCGAGACTCTACATTAGAACTCAGGAAGTTCCAAAATCTTTGATAATGAAAATCATTATTATTAGCAAAATTCCATGTTTTCAAAATAATTATTTGAATCCATATCATCCTATTCTCATTCTTAAAAACTATTCAAAGAAACCAAATGTTTCTGATCTAGGTTATAGTGGTCTTTAATTAGCTTTGCCTGGTCACTTTCCATGTCAACCCAGCTAACAGCTTGACCACAACAATGCTAGGGAAACCGAGGTGTATATCTATTTTTACTTCACTTGGCTTACACATCGTAGTTGGTATTGTTTCCTTTAAATTAAAAGAAAGCACATATGGGACTATGGGAGACCATCAAGTTATCATGGGATAGCGTTTTCTTATGAGATCAGGAAAATATCTTTAGTGCTACGATGTAACGAATTTTTGGTGCATCTTCCATTCACAATGTGACACGTGTCTTATTTTTGTCAAATTATTAATAAATAATTTATTTTAAAATCAGGTAACATAATGATTTGATAAAAAGTAAGACACGTGTCACATTGTGAGTGGAAGATATACCGAAATTTATTTTTGTCAAATTATTAATAAATAGTTTATTTTAAAATCAGGTAACATAGTGATTTAATAAAAAGTAAGACACGTGTCACATTATAAACGGAAGATACACTGAAATCTCGATGCATCCATAGCACTAAATTTTTTTTCCAGAGATGAGATCAGTAAATATGAACTCTTAAATTTTACATTTGACTACTTAGAAATTCACAGTTCTAATATTAAACGAGATGCTTCCCCCTCCATTATATATATATATATATATATATATATATATATATATATATATATATATATGAGGTAATATCATTTAACATCGGTGTCAAATTTGAAATTTGACACCTCATCTAAGAGCCATTAGATCAGAAAAGATCAACGGCTTTGATTTGTAAGTATGTGACACTATTGATCTTTTATGATCTAACGGTTCTTAGATGATGTGTCAAACTTCAAATTTGACAACGATGTCAACGAATCCTGCCAATATATATATGTGTGTGTGCGCGCTGTGCTAAGTGTACAGTTAAATTTGTTCACAAAAAGAAAGTTAATTGTTGCTAGATCCTCTTAGTCGCAACAATGTTCAAGTAGTTAATCTTGTATATATATGCATACGGGGATACCCTAATTAAAGAAGTGGTAGGATATTCATACTATCAAATTTCTCTATTACCATCTCACTACCACTCCAATCACCATTAGATTCAAAAGTTGTTTTTCTTTTCTCTCTCTTCATTTAACTTTTCCTCTAATCCAATGGTGATTGGAGTGGTAGTGAACTGGTAGTAGAAAAATTTGGTAGTATGAATATCCTATCTCATTAAAGAAAACAAAATAATTATATAGCATACATAATTTAATAGCATATAACATCACATGGTGGCACGATGGAATAAATTTTTGGTGCTACTACTGTATTAAAGATTCAGTGTATTCCATCAATAAAAATATTATATGTCAGTCAAAGTTCTTTTTTTCCTGTTAAATTTTTTTCTCTCCTCTGATATATAATGCTCTCATTGATGGAATGCACTGAATTTAAGTACAATAATAACAACGAAGATTTATTCGGCACGGTGCTAAGTGTACGAGGTTCTATTTTTATTTTTATTTTTGGGAAATAGTGTACTAGGTTCTAGGCATGTGATTGGTTAAGGAAAACAGAAAAAAAAAGGTTTCCGTACCACAGGTTCTACCGTTCTAGGCATGTGATTCGTTGAGGAAAGCAGAAACAATGGTTTCCGCACCCATAACCGCAGATGCCGCCAATTGTTTTTTTCTTCTTTTTTTTGGTAATCAAAGATGCCGCCAATTTTAAGATCTATTAGTGAGAACTGAGGGAGGTGGACTTGACATTTTTAACAGCAGACATGAGTGCATGAAAGTAAGGTATTTGAGCCCTAAGGGTTATTTGACCATTGTACTCTTTATTCATTTAAAAAGTATAATTTTATGTTCTAAAATTATATACCAATTTATTTCTGTTTCACTAATATACTTGAGTATGTGAATATATACTCGAGT
>JAVKPL010011033.1:0-11488 GCA_032173675.1 Gastrolobium villosum | reverse complement strand
TGTCTATGTAACTTACTTGGTTAGGTTGGTCTTGCTGAGGAAAACACCAAAACCGAGAGGAGGCCTATGAGAGCACAATGTAACCTGATGCGGACTGAAAAAAGTCTCCAAATGCTGCTAAGCAGAAACCAGAGAAAGGAGTAGGTAGACCGGAGATGGAGCATGTGTTGTTGTGTCCAAGGTCTGTCAGACACTGGCTTTCCAGAAGCATGGGCCGAGCAAGATGAGGCGCCACTCCATTTCCGAGGGTCACTAGCCAAAGAGGACGACGGCCGGAAATGGCAGACAACAATTAGACAGAGAACCGAGGTGGCTAGAAAGAAGAGGTGGCTAGAAAGAAGACGTGGCTAGGGTGACCGGAAACCAAACTTGAAATACGATTTCCAAAAAAAAAAAATGGCACCAATGGGCAGTGGGTCTTTCATGTAGGTATGGAATGGTGAAATCTTTGTGTCATTTGAAATCTATACAATAAAGACTAGATTATATAACCAAAAAGTAATAAATATTGAGATCATGATTATCCTAATTACCATAATTAGACTATTCTAATTAATAAACTTAGACACTATTTACATGGTTTCCAATGTAAGAAATTAAAAAAAATTACTTGAATTATACTATTTTAGTACATTTCTCCCATGCTTAGGGAAAGAATTAAGCGTAAACTTGTAAGCATTGAACATTTTCCAGTGAGAATATTTAGGAGATTGAGGACTTGAGGAAAAAAAATCATATATTTATTTATGATGTAGGATGGAGTTTTTAGAGGGTAAGCCTTCAAGCAACAGCAAGAATGCTGCCTGGTGAAATGGCGGTATGAGTTCTAACCCTCCCTAGACTCCATAATGGTGGGAGCCAAATGCAGTAGGCCACCTCATTATAAAGATGAAGTGTAGACAAAGATGTAGCATTCCCTGTCCAGCCACTAAATATTACTACTAGCCTTTCTAGTGATGATACAACATGAATTTATCATCTATAGAATACCAAGAGTCCAAGACATGCTAAATAAAGGATAATAAGTTACATTATGGATTGCTAATATGACATTATTGATAAGCAATATCAGCAATTTTGCTTCCATAGAAATGTGTAAGATATATTCGTCAGTGCAAATGGCTTAATGAGGTTGAAGACTATGCAGTGTCCAATGTTGTTAAAACGTAGAGTCTACGTAAAACCGGTAGGGGTGAGCAAAAACGTAAAATCGCAAAACGTAAACGAAACGTAAGAGTTTACTAACGTATTAAAAATAAAATATATATCCAACATATATAAAACCAAAACCCACAAATATGTTTATTTTATAAGAATGTCAATTTTAATCTCTGTTTTAATTTATATAGAATAATTTTAATGTATTAATTATATAAGTTATTAAATTTAAGCTAATTAATGACTAAAAATATGTATAATTTTTATTATTATTATGTGTTATATATATATATATATATATATATATATATATATATTTGAACTTTGCAAAAAAAAATTCATATTACGTTTCGACACTACATTTGAACCGTTTCGACTCAAAACCCGTTTCAACTACCGTTTTGACTCGATTTTGGTCATAAAAACATAGATACGGTCCGTTTTTACGTTTCGACACTACGTTTTTACAACACTGTGCAGGGAATAACAGATTCAATTACACCGAGTCTTTATAATAGTGTAATATTTTAAATTAAAAGAGAACTCGAGTTATTCCTAGCATTCAGCAAACTTTAAAATCAAAAACTCATCCAACCTCTACAGGGCGGTCACCAAGTATCACCCTGCCACCATACTTGATTGCCTCTTCATATGCCACACGAAACTCAGAGCCAGGAAAGACCTCGAGCTTACTAGCAATCTGTCAGAAATTTAAGGGGAGAAAAAGCAAGGTAAATGACAAATACAGCATTCTAGAATAAGGAATCAAATTTTAGTATTTCAAAATCTAATAGGGATAATAGATATGATTGTCAAACAAGCATGCCTTGGCAAGAAACCAGCCATAGAGTACTTCAAACACGTTATGCTTTTTTTTCAACATCGCAATCATTTCTCCCACAGTGGGTACCTGGAAGAAGCGTGATGATGGAACCAATGAAATTAGTTGACGCAAAATTTGAATAATAACATATAGGCCCTTAAAAAAATATAATTACAATTATCATTTTCCTGCTGAAAGAAAAGATGAATGTTTTCTCCTTTATGCAAAAGAAAAAATAAACTACTCATAAGTAAAAGGTTTAAATCATCAAGGTAAATAAGCCAATATATATGAAAAAAATGTAAAATGAAAATGATGATTTCCCCCCTTTAGTAAAACACCAGTAAGCCATATAAAAATATATAGAAATCTGATAACTCATCCAATACAAACCTGAACCATGATGATATTCTCTAACAGTAAAATGTTTTCTTGCATACTTATGCTCTTAAAACAAGACAGTGCAAAAGGGGGGAAGCTGACACAAAGTGATAAAATAATTATTAAAAAAAAAAAAGAAAAAGCCAAAGAGTGGAAACCTTATGATTTTGAATGGTAAGCACTGAGATACGACTCGAGCACAATTCTAAGAAGACAACCTGCAGCAAACAAAGGCCAGCCATAGGGTTTCATCATTAAAAATGTAAAAGGTGAAGGGACAGCAAGAAATTAAAAGCAGGCAGCTAAGCATGTGGATGATCTATCCATCAATGAAGTGTTACTGAGTTCAAAAGGGAAACAACACCTGTGGTTTCAGAAAATCCACTATGGCTCGAACTTCTTTGCTTGATTCCTGCAACATAGTTCAGCATAGATGTTAAGCTCTAACTCTGTTAATTCACCATATATAATTATAAAAGTCACAATCAATACAATGAAGAGTAGTAGAGAAACAAGGCCATTTATTCTCTGCAAAGAAAGACACAATAACAATACCAATTGAAACGAATGTGAAAAAGAAAAGAAAGAATTAAAAAAAAAAAAAAAATTTCTGATTGAAGACAGTAGTGAGAATGTGAATGCAACCAAACTCAAAACGCGATCCAAAATCAAAAGAAGAAACACCTCGGAGACATGAGCGGTGCCGACCACGTAGACGTCACAACCGCCGCCGTCAGCGGTGGACTCGCACGAAAGGACCAGAACGTTTCTGGAGAGCTCATCCGGAAGCACCGCCGGACGGCGATCCGAGTCCGCCGGGGATTCAGGAGAACGCGAAACAGCGGCGGCATCCGAGGGCTCATCGATTCGAACCATGCTCTCCGACAAGCTCTCCATCCTCAGATCCTCGATGTGAATGAAGTCTTCGCCCTCGACGGCGGGCGCGCCGGAATCCGGCGGTTGAGCGTCCATCGCCGGCCGAAGGAGAGGCTGTGTTCGGTGGCGGACGGCGAGGGTTTTGGTTGAGATTTGGGCGAAGGTTTTGGGTTGGGAACGAAGGATTGTTGTTTTGGGTAAAGGTTTGGGACGAGGATGAATGAACGGCGCGACTCGGGCGAGTTGAAAACGAGTGACCAGGTGAGTCATGCGCTATTGAAACTTGAATTGAATGTGGGTTCTCAGCTACTGAATGGCACTCTGAAAAAATGCTTCCGTTTTTGCTATTCCAAACAGTTTTTCTTTCTTTTCTTAAAAAAATCTTTTGACGGTAACTCTGTTTTCTTAAAAAATGATAAGATTCTTTAAATGAATTACTTCATGACGTGTGAGTTTTTTTGCAAGGAGATAGGATATTGACTCTCAATAGTGTTATTATTAACGTCGCTATTATCATTCTTTTTAACGTTAGATTAATTATATTGATTAACGGTTATGATTTAATTTTCTAATAATTTTGTTTCTTCTCCCTATATTTAATATTTTATATTTATTTTCATATTTATATTTTTATGATTCCCCATATTTAATGTGAAAGTATTAAATATGAGAAATTATAATCATACAAAAATAAAAATAAATATAATCGGTGGATCAACATAATTAATCCAGTGATAGTGACATTAATAACATTAATTGGTAACTCTTATTTTTTTAGTACAAAATGTTTTATTTTGAGATTTTTATTTTATTTTATCAATTTTTCACGCAATTCTAAACCGCAAGTGGTGATTCGCGTAGTGCAAATGAAGTTGTTGTTGTTGGTAAGCAAGCATAAAGACTAAACAACAAAATTATTATAATAATTGTGTAGATAATCGAAGTTAAGTTCATCTATCCAAAATTCCAATAACTTTGTTTCTAAGCTTGCGAGTATAATAACAACTTAATATTAAAACAAAGATTGTCCAATGCTACATGTCAAAAGTCAAAACTTGACAAATTCTTGGAAGCAACAATTTCCAGCTAAAGAATCGGATTCAAAATTATATCAGCACTATTAAACATTCTTGCATTAGCATTATAGCCTAAGGGTCTGTTTAGGAGATGAATTTTGGAGGGGAAGGAAAGGGAAGGGAGGGTTTTAGGAAGCCCTTTCCTTGTTTGTGAGTTAAAAAAAATGAGGGAAAGGTTTTGGGGGTTTTTACTAAACCCTCCAAAATCCCCCTTCTTCATGAAATTTAAGTTCCCCCAATCCAAGGGGTTTTAGAGGTAAAATGTTTAAAATTACTTTACTACCCTTCCCATTAAATTAGAACAATAATTTATGTATTATCATTTTAGAGAGAGAAAATAATTTTTAGAGAGAGAAAATAATTTTTAATAAAAATTAAATGATTAATTTTTTTTAGAAATTTTAGATTTAATTTAATTTAATTTGTAAAGTATAATAATTTATTAATTTTAAAAAAAAAAGAGGGTAAAATGGTAAAAATATCTCATTGACCCTCCATTATTCTCCCATTCCATTTTTTTGACTCCCAAACAAGGGAAGGGGATACCCTCCAATTTCCTCCCCCTCCCTCCCCCTTGGATCCCCTTCCTTCCCTTCCCCTCCAAACTCCCAAACAAAGCCTAAGATGGAACACTTTCGAATTAGAATCATGGCAGGATCTCGGACACTAGCCCCTACAAAGATATAACGGATGGAATTAGGCTTTGTTTGGGAGTTTGGAGTGGAAGGAAAGGAAGGGGATCCAAGGGGGAGGGAGGGGAAGGAAAGGAAGGAAATTGGAGGGTATTCCCTCCCCTTGTTTGGGAGTTAAAAAATGGCAAGGGAGGAAAATAGAGGGTTAATGAGATATTTTTACCATTATACCCATTTTTAAAATTAATATAATTATTATATTTTACAAACTAAATTAAATTTAAAATTTCCAACAAAATTATTTATGTACTTTTCACAATATTAAAAAAGATAATATTTCCTACGAAATTTCTACGCTGCAAGCTACAAAAATTGTCACAAATTTTTTTTCGTCGAAAAGCGACGGGAATTTTTCTCCGATGAAAATTTTTACAAAAATAAATTTTCTATCGAAATTTATTTTCTGGCAAAAGTTTTGACGAATATGATTTCCTCCATGAAATGCTTTAAACGAAAAAAAATATTTCGTCAAAAATTTTGACGGAATGTTTTTCGATCAAAATTTCGATGGAAATATGTTCTGAAGAAAATTTTGTCGGAAATTGTTTTGTCAAATATTTTGAGGGAAATGTTTCATTCGAAACTTTCGACGAAATTTTGATTCTGTAAAGAATTTTGACAAAATACTTTTTCTGTCAAACATTTTAATCGAAATATTTTTCATCAAATTTTTTTACGGAAAAAATTTCTGTTGAGATTTTTTGACATAAATGTGTTCCGTTGAAAATTTTGACGGAAATATTTTTTGTCAAAAAATTTGACGAAAATATTTTCCATCGAAAATTTTCGATGAAAATGTGTTTTCTTAAATATTCAACTGAAATTTTTTGTCAAAAAGTTTAGCGAAATATTTCCGTCGAAAACTTTTGACGGAATGTAAATTCTGTAAAGAATTTTGATGAAATCTTTTTCCAGCAAAAATTTTCGATGAAAATGTGTTGCATTGAAAATTCTGATGGAAATATTTTTCGTCAAAAATTTCGATGAATATGTTTTTTTATGAAATATTTTGACGAAATTTATATTCTGTAAAGAATTTTGACAAAAAGAATTTGTCAAATTCTTTTGCTGAAATGTTTTTAGTCTCAAATTGTGATGGAAATATTTTCCGTAAAAAATTTAGACGTAATTGTTTTACGTCGAAACTTTTCGGTGGATATGTGTTTCGTCAAATTTTGGACGAAAATATTTTTGTTGAAAGTTTCAACGGAATTTAGATTCCGTCAATAGTTTTGACTGAATTTTTTCCCGTAAAAAATTTGTGTGAGTGATTATGACAAAATCTTGTTTCATCTTTAATTTTGACAAAAAAAAATTTGACGTATGTGATTTTCATCAAAAATTTCATCACTATTTTTTGACGAAATATATTTTGTCGATAAATTTTGTTGGTATTTGAGACTTTTCTAATAATGTCACGTTTAATAATGATTCACATTTATGTAGTTTTTACATTTTAATGCTAAGGATAGATAAGTAATTTTTAATATTTCCCTTCTCAAACGGGGGGGGAACTTTAATTTTAGGAAGAAGGGGGGTTTTGGAGGATTTAGCAAAAACCCTCAATTCCTTCCCCTCCTTTTTTTAAACTCACAAACAAGGGGAGGGCTTACTAAAACCCTTCTTTTCATTTCCTTCCCTTCCTAAAATCAACTCCCAAGAAAAGAAGGAAATATAAAATATTTCTTTGAGAATTTTTGAAAGTGTCTATAGCAATGTGAAAGAAAAAAATGCAAAATAAAAGGGATGGACCTCTAATGTATAAAAAAATAAAAAGAGGTGGAAAATAAAAGGGATGGACCCCTGATCTTAAAGAATATTGGAGCTGGAATTTGTTTGAGATTGGATTGTTTTCAAGTGCATATCAATAGTCCAATCTCAACTCACAATTTTAGCTACTTCCCATAAATTTGTACCTTTAAGCCAGGCCAAATTATATCCATAAAAAGTCCTTTTGATCAATTGTGCATGTGTTAATGTTCCTCATCTTTAGGAACTTGAGAATATGATCAAGTTTATGGTTGTGCTATTGCTGTGATGGATTGAGTGATTGTTACTCCCTCAAACACTTGAGTGCTAAGCGTTATATGTTTATCTTGGTGAGAGGTGTTCAAGTTAGATTCTGACATTTTCATAAGAATAGAAGGCATTGAGAATCAGTTGTAAAAATACTAAGGCAATGGGTTAGGGTGCGTGCTTTCCACGCGCGCGATTTCTTATCATCTGCTAGGGCAAAATGAGTGTTTCGTTTGACAAAAATGGTGATCACAACTTCGCAGCTTCGAATCCTGACAATAGTATGCGTAAGAGTGTTAAAAGAACAAAGATTGGAGAAGAGCTTTCTCCCGATTCGTCGAATCGTGGTGCTAGCCTGGGAAACTTGCTGAATAGGATTCCGTCGAGCAAACTGAAATCCTTCGCAGAGGCACTTCGATCGGAAGGAAATGCAATGGGAGAAGATGATTCATGGCAGGATGAATCGGAGGAAGAGCTGGGTGAACCGCTGGACCCTAAAATGGGCGCAATCAACGAATTGGGCTTTCAAACCATCTATGGGGACGATGGCTCAGTTCGTTTTAGGTGCACGAAGGAGGCTAAACAGAGGCTTAGGAGCCCCTGGAAAAATGCGATCATAATAAAGCTTTTGGGGAAAAAGGTTGGTGTCATGTATATGAAGAACAAATTGGAGTCTTTATGGGCAAAATCTGGTCCCATCACCGTTGCGGATCTGGGAAACGAATTCTTTTCGATGAGATTCTCTAGCTTGGAGGATTTAAATATAGCTTTGAATGGAGGTCCCTGGGTGCTTATGGGTCACTATCTGGCTATACGTAAATAGGAGCCCTTCTTTCAACCTTACAAAGCAAATATTCATCGTGTGGCTGCTTGGATCCGTATACCAGGTATTCCCCTTGAATTTTGTGTTATCTCAGTTTTGAAAATGATTGGTAATTCTATTGGTAAAGTGTTAAAGATAGACAAAACCACATCATTGGGGGATAGAGGGGAATTCGCTCGTATCTGTGTGAAGCTGGACTTGTCAAAACCTTTGAGATGTGAATTCATACTAGAGGAGGAAATTTTCAAGGTGGAATATGAAGGTCTTTACCTGATTTGCCTTCATTGTGGGAAGTATGGTCACAACTCTGACAAATGTCCAGATCTGGTGCAGCCTGTTCAGAGAAGTCCTATTTATGGTAATGAGGGTTTGATTCCTGAACCAAGTACTGTTAAAGGACCCCTACTGCAAACCATGGGGTGGGACCATGGATGGTGGTCCAAAGGAAGAAATATCCAAAGCAACATCAGGGTAAAAGGGAGGACGGTAAGGCAGTAAGAACCTTTGGAGCTGATATCTCCAACAAATAAGTCTCCATTCAGGAGAAAAAATAGAGTGGAGTTAAAGCTGGGCCCTCTGGTTTGAAGCAATCGAATAGTAATATGGATGAAGGCATTAAGCCAAAAGAGAGTAAGGAGAACAAAGGGGTCAATTGTCCTAAAGCTAGCTCTCAATCCCCTTCCAAAAAATCCACAGCAGCCAAAAGTAAAGCTGCTGGAAAGGCTATTTACAAACCTAAAAATTCTGATGGTTCAGTATCCTTCACTTTCACCTCTGAATCAATTTCAGTGGGGAAAGCTACAAAAACCTCAGAGCTCCCTTCATCCAGTAATAAGTAGAAACAGAAGCCTCATAGCCGTTCTATTCCTGTTGATCCGGTTTGTGTGGAGAAAGTATCTAATCCGAAGGAGGCAGAAATGGAATTGTGTGTGAAGATTGTTGCGTCTAACCTGAGTGAAAAGGATTTTCAATCTCCTAACAGTGTGATGTGCAAGGAGGAGAATAGGCCCGATGAGATGAATATTACCAATTCTAGTGGTAATTGTCAGCAAATTCAAGAGGATCCTCCTGATAAAGATGCTCATGAGGATATGGAAATGGAAAAGAGTACTGTTTTGAATGAAGCTGTGCTCTTGATAAAGGGTGGTCAGGGGCCCAGTAATCCTGACTTGGAATTGGTTTCTCAATGAATTGCCTTGTGTGGAATTGTAGGGGGCGGCAAAGAGAACTTTTAAGACACCCCTTAGTAATTTCACAAGGAAAAATAAGATTGGCTTAGTTGCAATCTTAGAGCCTAGAATTAGTGGAGCTATTGCTCAGAAAAAGATCAAGCATCTTGGTTTTAATCGTTTTGAGATTCAGGAAGCTGTGGGCTTTTAAGGTGGTATATGGATTTTGTGGAAGGAAGAGCTCTTCAATATTGACATCATCGAAAAGAACATTCAATTAATCCATATGTCCTGTACTATCATTCAAGGTAATTCTTTTTTTTCTTAACTGTGGTCTATGTTAATCCCAGAGAGGAGATTCGAGAGGAGTTGTGGTCAAATTTGTTGAGAATTAGTAGTAATGTTGTTGGTCCTTGGGCTATGATGGGTGATTTCAATGAGACAGCTGTTGTTAAAGAGAAAACAAGAGGAGCTCCTGTTAATGTGGCTAGATGTCAGAAATTTTCCTCCTTCCTTAATAACTGTAACCTCTTGGATCTCGGCTGCAGAGGCTCTATTTTTACTTAGAGGGGACCCAAATGGCTTCATCTGGATAGAGTTTTTAAAAGACTAGACAGAGTGTGTGTTAATGCTGATTGGAGAGTGGTCTTTGGGGATGCTCATGTTAAATCTCTTCCAAGACTTAATTCTGATCACAATCCTTTGCTTCTTTCTTTGTCTCCTAAAGAGGATACCACAAAGGGGAGACCGTTCAGATTTCTTGTGGCTTGGCTAGAGCATTCCTCCTTTCCTCATTTTCTCAGATTTGTGTGGAAGACTCAGCTCTCTATTAACCAAAGCCTGAAAGCTTTGGTTAACCCCCTGCAGTCTTGGAATAAAAGGGTTTTTAGGTGTATACAGATTCGTAAAGAGTTCCTCCAAAAGAAGCTGTATGAAATTCAAATGAATACTGATAATAGGCTGGACTAGTTTCATTCTGATCTGGACAGAGCTATTCAGAAAGAATTAAGTAGGGTTTTGGAACAAGAGGAAGCTCTTTGGTTTCAAAAAGCTAGATGTAAATGGTTAGAAGATGGGGATCAGAATACTAGATTCTATCATACTACCACTATCATCAGAAGAGCTAGGAACAAGATTCTAGAGCTGAAGAATGATGAAGGGTTTCCTGTTAGAGATGCAGAGAATCTGAAGGTGCTTATCCTAAAGTTTTTCAATGATCTGTTCACATAAGAAAATCTTAACAGACCCTGGAATGTAAATACTGTTAACTGGCCTGATCTTACAGATTTTGATCTTAAGGCTCTTAATCACCCTATATCGGAGCTCATGATTAAGGAGGCTTTCTTTTCAATGGGTGGTCTTAAAGCTCCAGGTCCTGATGGTTTCCCTGCCCTTTTCTTCCAAAAAAATTGGGAATTACTGAAGAAACAAGTGGTTCAGTGTGCCCTCCACTCATGGAAGAACCCAGCTGATGTGAAAGACCTGAATAAAACTTTCCTGGTCCTCATTCCCAAGATTGCTAAACCTGAGAGAATCTCCCAATTTAGGCCTATTGCTCTCTGTTCTGTGCTCTACAAAGGTATAAGCAAGTTGATTGTGGGAAAGCTGAAACCAATTTTAAGCAAACTCATATATCCTCAACAAGTTAGCTTCGTTCTCAATAGGCATATCCAGGATAATATTGCTATTGCTCAGGAGATGGTCCATTCAATGAATAGAATTATAGGCAAGAGGGGCTTCTTCACTATTAAAATTGATCTTGAAAAGGCTTACGACCGCATATCCTGGAGTTTCATTTATAAAGTGCTCACTGAGATCAAGCTTCCTGATTATTTGGTCAATCTCATCATGCATTGTATCTCTACAACGAATCTGGAGATTCTTTGGAATAGGGCCAAATCCGGTATTATTTCTCCTAGCAGAGGCCTTAGAAAAGGGGACCCTATATCGCCCTATATTTTTGTGCTCTGCATGGATAAATTATCGCACATGATTGCTGATCTTATTAATTCGAAAGAGTGGAGCCTAATGAAAGCAGGTAAAGGTGGTCCAGCCATATCTCATCTTCTTTTTGCAGATGATTTACTGCTATTTGGGGAAGCTAATATCTCTCAGATTCAAACTATCATCAACTGTCTGGCTTTGTTTGGTGAAATGTCTGGTCAAAAGGTTAGTTACCCGAAATTCAATATTTTTTTCTCCAAAAATGTCCCTGCTGAGCTTGCTAATGAGATTGTGGAGTTAAGTGGTTTTGCTTTTACTAAGAATATTGGCAGATATCTTGGCTATAGAATGAAGCATGGTAGAACAACTAAACAGCACTACGGGGAGATTATGGATAGAGTTAATAGCAGACTCCAGGGTTGGAAAAAAAGTTGCTTATCTTTGGCAAGAAGAGTTACTTTAGCCAAGTCAGTCATTTCAGCTATCCCCATGTTCCATATGCAGAGTAGTCTCCTTCCAAAGGGTATCTG
>JAVKPL010011032.1:0-11433 GCA_032173675.1 Gastrolobium villosum | reverse complement strand
TCACAGAGTCAATTTCTTTTGCATTTATTTTATTCATCCATTTTCGACGGAATACATTTTCCGTCAAAAATCTTTGATGGAATCCCTTTTCCGTCGAAATACTTCACAAAGTCAATTTCTTTTGCATTTATTTTATTCATCCGTTTTCGACAGAATCCATTTTGCATCGAAAAACTTCACAAAATCAATTTCTGTTGCAATTATTTTATTCATCCATTTTCGACGGAATCCATTTTCCGTCGAAAAACTTCACAAAATCAATTTCTTTTGCATTTTTTTTTCATCCGTTTTCGACGGAATCCATTTTCCGTAGTAGGAATCCATTTTCCGTCGCAATACTTCACAAAATCAATTTCTTTTGCATTTATTTTATTCATCTGTTTTCGACGGAATCCATTTTCCATCGAAAAACTTCACAAAATCCATTTCTTTTGCAATTATTTTATTCATCAGTTTTCAACGGAATTCGTTTTCCGGCGAAAAACATCACAAATTGAATTTATTTTGCAATTTATTTTATTCATCCATTTTTGACGGAATTCGATTTCCGTCAAAAATCTTCGACGAAATCCATTTTCGTCGAAAACTTCACAAAATCAATTTCTTTTGCATTTATTTTATTCATCCATTTTCGACGGAATCCATTTTCCGTCCAAAAACTTCATAAAATCAATTTCTTTTGCATTTATTTTATTCATCCATTTTCGACGGAATTCATTTTCCGTCAAAAATCTTCAACGGAATCCATTTTCCGTCGAAAAACTTCACAAAATCAATTTCTTTTGCATTTATTTTATTCTTCAGTTTTCGACGAAATTCATTTTCCGTCAAAAATCTTCACAAAGTCAATTTCTTTTGCATTTATTTTATTCATCCATTTTCGACGGAATACATTTTCCGTCAAAAATCTACGATGGAATCCCTTTTCCGTCGAAAAACTTCACAAAGTCAATTTCTTTTGCATTTATTTTATTCATCAGTTTTCGACAGAATCCATTTTCCATCGAAAAACTTCACAAAATCAATTTCTTTTGCATTTATTTTATTCATCTATTTTCGACGGAAGACATTTTCCATCCAAAATCTTCGACGGAATCCATTTTCCGACTAAAAACTTCACAAAATCAATTTCTTTTGCATTTATTTTTTTCATCCGTTTTCGACGGAATCCATTTTCCGTCGTAGGAATCCATTTTCCGTCGAAATACGTCACAAAATCAATTTCTTTTCCATTTATTTTATTCATTTGTTTTCGACGGAATTCATTTTCCATCGAAAAACTTCAAAAAATCAATTTCTTTTGCAATTATTTTATTCATCAGTTTTCCACGGAATTCATTTTCCGTCGAAAAACTTCACAAAATGAATTTATTTTGCAATTTATTTTATTCATCTATTTTCGACGGAATTCGATTTCCGTAAAAAATCTTCGACGAAATCCATTTTCATCGAAAAACTTCACAAAATCAATTTCTTTTGCATTTATTTTATTCATTCATTTTCAACGGAATCCGTTTTCCGTCCAAAAACTTCATAAAATCAATTTCTTTTGCATTTATTTTATTCATCCATTTTCGACGGAATTCATTTTCCGTCAAAAATCTTCGACGGAATCCATTTTCCGTCGAAAAACTTCACAAAATCAATTTCTTTTGCATTAATTTTATTCATCAGTTTTCGATGGAATCCATTTTCCGTCGAAAAACTTCACAAAATCAATTTCTTTTGCATTTATTTTATTCATTAGTTTTCGACGAAATCCATTTTCCGTCGAAAAACTTCACAAAATCAATTTCTTTTGCGTTTATTTTATTCATCAGTTTTCGACGAAATTCTTTTTCCGTCGAAAAACTTCACAAAGTCAATTTGTTTCGCATTTATTTTATTCATCCATTTTCGACGGAATACATTTTCCGTCAAAAATCTTCGATGGAATCCCTTTTCCGTCGAAATACTTCACAAAGTCAATTTCTTTTGCATTTATTTTATTCATCAGTTTTTGACGGAATCCATTTTCCGTCGAAAAACATCACAAAATCAATTTCTTTTGCATTTATTTTATTCATCCATTTTCGACAGAATTCATTTTCCGTCCAAAATCTTCGATGGAATCCCTTTTCCGTCGAAAAACTTCACAAAGTCAATTTCTTTTGCATTTATTTTATTCATCCATTTTCGACGGAATCCATTTTCCCTCAAAAAACTTCACAAAATTAATTTCTTGTGAATTTATTTTATTCATCTATTTTCGACGGAAGACATTTTCCGTCTAAAATCTTCGACGGAATCCATTTTCTGACTAAAAACTTCACAAAATCAATTTCTTTTGCATTTATTTTTTTCATCCGTTTTCGACGGAATCCATTTTCCGTCGTAGGAATCCATTTTCCGTCGAAATACTTCACAAAATCAATTTCTTTTGCATTTATTTTATTCATCTGTTTCCGACGGAATCCATTTTCCATCGAAAAACTTCACAAAATCAATTTCTTTTGCAATTATTTTATTCATCAGTTTTCAACGGAATTCGTTTTCCGTCGAAAAACTTCACAAAATGAATTTATTTTGCAATTTATTTTATTCATCTATTTTCGACGGAATTCGATTTCCGTCAAAAATCTTCGACGAAATCCATTTTCGTCGAAAAACTTCACAAAATCAATTTCTTTTGCATTTATTTTATTCTTCCATTTTTGACGGAATCCGTTTTCCGTCCAAAAACTTCATAAAATCAATTTCTTTTGCATTTATTTTATTCATCCATTTTCGACGGAATTCATTTTTCGTCAAAAATCTTCAACGGAATCCATTTTCCGTCGAAAAACTTCACAAAATCAATTTCTTTTGCATTTATTTTATTCATCCATTTTCGACGGAATACATTTTCCGTCAAAAAATTTCGATTGAATCCCTTTTCCGTCGAAAAACTTCACAAAGTCAATTTCTTTTGCATTTATTTTATTCATCAGTTTTCGACAGAATCTATTTTCCATCGAAAAACTTCACAAAATCAATTTCTTTTGCATTTATTTTATTCATCCATTTTCGACGGAATCCATTTTCCCTCAAAAAACCTCACAAAATTAATTTCTTGTGAATTTATTTTATTCATCTATTTTCGCCGGAATTCATTTTCCGTCCAAAATCTTCGACAGAATCCATTTTCCGTCTAAAAACTTCACAAAATCAATTTCTTTTTCATTTATTTTTTTCATCCGTTTTCGACGGAATCCATTTTCCGTCGTAGGAATCCATTTTCCGTCGAAATACTTCACAAAATCAATTTCTTTTCCATTTATTTTATTCATCTGTTTTCGACGGAATTCATTTTCCATCGAAAAACTTCACAAAATCAATTTCTTTTGCAATTATTTTATTCATCAGTTTTCAACGGAATTCATTTTCCGTCGAAAAACTTCACAAAATGAATTTATTTTGCAATTTATTTTATTCATCCATTTTCGACGGAATTCGATTTCCGTCAAAAATCTTCTACGAAATCCATTTTCGTCGAAAAACTTCACAAAATCAATTTCTTTTGCATTTATTTTATTCTTCCATTTTCGACGGAATCCGTTTTCCGTCCAAAAACTTCATAAAATCAATTTCTTTTGAATTTATTTTATTCATCCATTTTCGACGGAAGACATTTTCCGTCAAAAATCTTCGACGGAATCCATTTTCCGTCGAAAAACTTCACAAAATCAATTTCTTTTGCATTTATTTTTTTCATCCGTTTTCGACGGAATCCATTTTCCATCGAAATACTTCACAAAATCAATTTCTTTTGCATTTATTTTATTCATCTGTTTTCGACGGAATCCATTTTCCATCGAAAAACTTCACAGAATCAATTTCTTTTGCAATTATTTTATTCATCAGTTTTCAACGGAATTCGTTTTCCGTCGAAAAACATCACAAAATGAATTTATTTTGCAATTTATTTTATTCATCCATTTTTGACGGAATTCGATTTCCGTCTAAAATCTTCGACGAAATCCATTTTCGTCGAAAAACTTCACAAAATCAATTTCTTTTGCATTTATTTTATTCATCCATTTTTGACGGAATCCGTTTTCCGTCCAAAAACTTCATAAAATCAATTTCTTTTGCATTTATTTTATTCATCCATTTTCGACGGAATTCATTTTCCGTCAAAAATCTTCAACGGAATCCATTTTCCGTCGAAAAACTTCACAAAATCAATTTCTTTTGCATTTATTTTATTCATCAGTTTTCGACGAAATTCTTTTTCCGTCGAAAAACTTCACAAAGTCAATTTCTTTTGCATTTATTTTATTCATCCATTTTCGACGGAATACATTTTCCGTCAAAAATCTTCGATGGAATCCCTTTTCCGTCGAAATACTTCACAAAGTCAATTTCTTTTGCATTTATTTTATTCATCAGTTTTCGACAGAATCCATTTTCCAACAAAAAACTTCACAAAATCAATTTCTTTTACATTTATTTTATTCATCCATTTTCGACGAAATCCATTTTCCCTCAAAAAAATTCACAAAATTAATTTCTTGTGAATTTATTTTATTCATCTATTTTCGACGGAAGACATTTTCCGTCCAAAATCTTCGACGGAATCCATTTTCCGACTAAAAACTTCACAAAATCAATTCTACGGAATCCATTTTTCGTCGAAATACTTCACAAAATCAATTTCTTTTCCATTTATTTTATTCATCTGTTATCGACGGAATTCATTTTCCATCGAAAAACTTCACAAAATCAATTTCTTTTGCAATTATCTTATTCATCGGTTTTCAACGGAATTCGTTTTCCGTCGAAAAACTTCACAAAATGAATTTATTTTGCAATTTATTTTATTCATCTATTTTCGACGGAATTCGATTTCCGTCAAAAATCTTCGACGAAATCCATTTTCGTCGAAAAACTTCACAAAATCAATTTCTTTTCCATTTATTTTATTCATCCATTTTCGACGGAATCCGTTTTCCGTCCAAAAACTTCATAAAATCAATTTCTTTTGCATTTATTTTATTCATCCATTTTCGACGGAATTCATTTTCCGTCAAAAATCTTCGACGGAATCCATTTTCCGTCGAAAAACTTCACAAAATCAATTTCTTTTGCATTTATTTTATTCATCAGTTTTCGAGGGAATCCATTTTCCATCGAAAAACTTCACAAAATCAATTTCTTTTGCATTTATTTTATTCATCATTTTTCGACGAAATCCATTTTCCGTCGAAAAACTTCACAAAATCAATTTCTTTTGCATTTATTTTATTCATCAGTTTTCGACGAAATTCTTTTTCCGTCGAAAAACTTCACAAAGTCAATTTCTTTTGCATTTATTTTATTCATCCATTTTCGACGGAATACATTTTCCGTCAAAAATCTTCGATGGAATCCCTTTTCCGTCGAAATACTTCACAAAGTCAATTTCTTTTGCATTTATTTTATTCATCAGTTTTTGACGGAATCCATTTTCCGTCGAAAAACTTCACAAAATCAATTTCTTTTACATTTATTTTATTCATCAGTTTTCGACGAAATTCTTTTTCCGTCGAAAAACTTCACAAAGTCAATTTCTTTTGCATTTATTTTATTCATCCATTTTCGACGGAATACATTTTCCGTCAAAAATCTTCGATGGAATCCCTTTTCCGTCGAAATACTTCACAAAGTCAATTTCTTTTGCATTTATTTTATTCATTAGTTTTCGACATAATCCATTTTCCATCGAAAAAATTCACAATATCAATTTCTTTTGCATTTATTTTATTCATCCATTTTCGACGGAATCCATTTTCCGTCAAAAAACTTCACAAAATCAATTTCTTTTGAATTTATTTTATTCATTCATTTTCGACGGAAGACATTTTCCGTCCAAAATCTTCGACGAAAGACATTTTCCGACGAAAGACTTCACAAAATCAATTTCTTTTGCATTTATTTTATTCATCCATTTTCGACTGAATCTGTTTTCCGTCATAAAACTTCACAATATCAATTTCTTTTGCATTTATTTTATTCATCCATTTTCGACGGAATCCGTTTTCCGCCCAAAAACTTCACAAAATCAATTTCTTTTGCATTTATTTTATTCATCCGTTTTCGACGAAATCCATTTTTCATCGAAAAACCCCACAAAATCAATTTCTTTTGCATTTATTTTATTCATTAGTTTTCGACGAAATTCATTTTCTGTCGAAAAACTTCACAAAATGAATTTCTTTTGCAATTTATTTTATTCATCCGTTTTCGATGGAATTCGTTTTCGGACAAAAATCTTCACAAAATCAATTTCTTTTGCATTTATTTTATTCATCCATTTTCGACGGGATCCATTTTCCGTCCAAAAACTTCACAAAATCAATTTCTTTTGAATTTATTTTATTCATCCATTTTCGACGGAAGACATTTTCCGTCCAAAATCTTCGACGGAATCCATTTTCCGTCGAAAAACTTCACAAAATCAATTTCCTTTGCATTTAATTTTTTCATCCATTTTCGACGGAATCCATTTTCCGTCGTAGGAATCCATTTTCCGTCGAAATACTTCACAAAATCAATTTCTTTTGCATTTATTTTATTCATCTGTTTTCGACGGAATCCATTTTCCATCGAAAATCTTCACAAAATCAATTTCTTTTGCAATTATTTTATTCATCAGTTTTCAACGGAATTCGTTTTCCGTCGAAAAACTTCACAAAATGAATTTATTTTATTCATCCATTTTCGACGGAATTCGATTTCCATCCAAAATCTTCGACGAAATCCATTTTCGTCGAAAAACTTCACAAAATCAATTTCTTTTGCATTTATTTTATTCATCAATTTTCAACGGAATTCGTTTTCCGTCGAAAAACTTCACAAAATGAATTTATTTTGCAATTTATTTTATTCATCCATTTTCGACGGAATTCGATTTCCGTCAAAAATCTTCGACGAAATCCATTTTCCGTCGAAAAACTTCACAAAATCAATTTCTTTTGCATTTATTTTATTCATCAGTTTTCGACGAAATTCTTTTTCCGTCGAAAAACTTCACAAAGTCAATTTCTTTTGCATTTATTTTATTCATCCATTTTCGACGGAATACATTTTCCGTCAAAAATCTTCGATGGAATCCCTTTTCCGTCGAAAAACTTCACAAAGACAATTTCTTTTGCATTTATTTTATTCATCAGTTTTCGACAGAATCCATTTTCCATCGAAAAACTTCACAAAATCAATTTCTTTTGCATTTATTTTATTCATCCATTTTCGACGGAATCCATTTTCCCTCAAAAAACTTCACAAAAATAATTTCTTGTGAATTTATTTTATTCATCTATTTTCGACGGAAGACATTTTCCGTCCAAAATCTTCGACGGAATCCATTTTCCGACTAAAAACTTCACAAAATCAATTTCTTTTGCATTTATTTTTTTCATCCGTTTTCGACGGAATCCATTTTCTGTCGTAGGAATCCATTTTCCGTCGAAATACTTCACAAAATCAATTTCTTTTCCATTTATTTTATTCATCTGTTATCGACGGAATTCATTTTCCATCGAAAAACTTCACAAAATCGATTTCTTTTGCAATTATTTTATTCATCAGTTTTCAACAGAATTCGTTTTCCGTCGAAAAACTTCACAAAATGAATTTATTTTGCAATTTATTTTATTCATCCATATTCGACGGAATTCGATTTCCGTCAAAAATCTTCGACGAAATCCATTTTCGTCGAAAAACTTCACAAAATCAATTTCTTTTGCATTTATTTTATTCATCCATTTTCGACGGAATCCGTTTTCCGTCCAAAAACTTCATAAAATCAATTTCTTTTGCATTTATTTTATTCATCCATTTTCGACGGAATTCATTTTCCGTCAAAAATCTTCGACGGAATCCATTTTCCGTCGAAAAACTTCACAAAATTAATTTCTTTTGCATTTATTTTATTCATCAGTTTTCGAGGGAATCCATTTTCCGTCGAAAAACTTCACAAAATCAATTTCTTTTGCATTTATTTTATTCATTATTTTTCGACGAAATCCATTTTCCGTCGAAAAACATCACAAAATCAATTTCTTTTTCATTTATTTTATTCATCAGTTTTCGACGAAATTCTTTTTCCGTCGAAAAACTTCACAAAGTCAATTTCTTTTGCATATATTTTATTCATCCATTTTCGACGGAATACATTTTCCGTCAAAAATCTTCGATGGAATCCCTTTTCCGTCGAAATACTTCACAAAGTCAATTTCTTTTGCATTTATTTTATTCATCAGTTTTTGACGGAATCCATTTTCCGTCGAAAAACTTCACAAAATCAATTTCTTTTGCATTTATTTTATTCATCAGTTTTCGACGAAATTCTTTTTCCGTCGAAAAACTTCACAAAGTCAATTTCTTTTGCATTTATTTTATTCATCCATTTTCGACGGAATACATTTTCCGTCAAAAATCTTCGATGGAATCCCTTTTCCGTCGAAATACTTCACAAAGTCAATTTCTTTTGCATTTATTTTATTCATTAGTTTTCGACAGAATCCATTTTCCATCGAAAAAATTCACAATATCAATTTCTTTTGCATTTATTTTATTCATCCATTTTCGACGGAATCCATTTTCCGTCAAAAAACTTCACAAAATCAATTTCTTTTGAATTTATTTTATTCATTCATTTTCGACGGAAGACATTTTCCGTCCAAAATCTTCGACGGAATCCATTTTCCGACGAAAAACTTCACAAAATCAATTTCTTTTGCATTTATTTTATTCATCCATCTTCGACGGAATACATTTTCCGTCAAAAATCTTCGACGGAATCCCTTTTCCGTCGAAATACTTCACAAAGTCAATTTCTTTTGCATTTATTTTATTCATTAGTTTTCGACGAAATTCATTTTCCGTCAAAAATCTTCGACGAAATCCATTTTCGTCGAAAAACTTCACAAAATCAATTTCTTTTGCATTTATTTTATTCATCCATTTTCGACGGAATCCGTTTTCCGTCCAAAAACTTCATAAAATCAATTTCTTTTGCATTTATTTTATTCATCCATTTTCGACGGAATTCATTTTCCGTCAAAAATCTTCGACGGAATCCATTTTCCGTCGAAAAACTTCACAAAATTAATTTCTTTTGCATTTATTTTATTCATCAGTTTTCGAGGGAATCCATTTTCCGTCGAAAAACTTCACAAAATCAATTTCTTTTGCATTTATTTTATTCATCATTTTTCGACGAAATCCATTTTCCGTCGAAAAACATCACAAAATCAATTTCTTTTGCATTTATTTTATTCATCAGTTTTCGACGAAATTATTTTTCCGTCGAAAAACTTCACAAAGTCAATTTCTTTTGCATATATTTTATTCATCCATTTTCGACGGAATACATTTTTCGTCAAAAATCTTCGATGGAATCCCTTTTCCGTCGAAAAACTTCACAAAGTCAATTTCTTTTGCATTTTTTTTATTCATCAGTTTTTGACGGAATCCATTTTCCGTCGAAAAACTTCACAAAATCAATTTCTTTGGCATTTATTTTATTCATCAGTTTTCGACGAAATTATTTTTCCGTCGAAAAACTTCACAAAATCAATTTCTTTTGCATTTATTTTATTCATCCATTTTCGACGGAATACATTTTCCATCAAAAATCTTCGATGGAATCCCTTTTCCGTCGAAATACTTCACAAAGTCAATTTCTTTTGCATTTATTTTATTCATCAGTTTTTGACGGAATCCATTTTCCGTCGAAAAACTTCACAAAATTAATTTCTTTTGCATTTATTTTATTCATCAGTTTTCGACGAAATTCTTTTTCCGTCGAAAAACTTCACAAAGTCAATTTCTTTTGCATTTATTTTATTCATCCATTTTCGACGGAATACATTTTCCGTCAAAAATCTTCGATGGAATCCCTTTTCGGTCGAAATACTTCACAAAGTCAATTTCTTTTGCATTTATTTTATTCATTAGTTTTCGACAGAATCCATTTTCCATCGAAAAAATTCACAATATCAATTTCTTTTGCATTTATTTTATTCATCCATTTTCGACGGAATCCATTTTCCGTCAAAAAACTTCACAAAATCAATTTCTTTTGAATTTATTTTATTCATTCATTTTCGACGGAAGACATTTTCCGTCCAAAATCTTCGACGGAATCCATGTTCCGACGAAAAACTTCACAAAATCAATTTCTTTTGCTTTTATTTTATTCATCCATCTTCGACGGAATACATTTTCCGTCAAAAATCTTCGATGGAATCCCTTTTCCGTCGAAATACTTCACAACGTCAATTTCTTTTGCATTTATTTTATTCATTAGTTTTCGACAGAATCCATTTTCCATCGAAAAAATTCACAATATCAATTTCTTTTGCATTAATTTTATTCATCCATTTTCGACGGAATCCATTTTCCGTCAAAAAACTTCACAATATCAATTTCTTTTGAATTTATTTTATTCATTCATTTTCGACGGAAGACATTTTCCGTCCAAAATCTTCGACGGAATCCATTTTCCGACGAAAAACTTCACAAAATCAATTTCTTTTGCATTTATTTTATTCATCATTTTTCGACGAAATCCATTTTCCGTCGAAAAACATCACAAAATCAATTTCTTTTGCATTTATTTTATTCATCAGTTTTCGACGAAATTATTTTTCCGTCGAAAAACTTCACAAAGTCAATTTCTTTTGCATATATTTTATTCATCCATTTTCGACGGAATACATTTTCCGTCAAAAATCTTCGATGGAATCCCTTTTCCGTCGAAATACTTCACAAAGTCAATTTCTTTTGCATTTATTTTATTCATCAGTTTTTGACGGAATCCATTTTCCGTCGAAAAACTTCACAAAATCAATTTCTTTTGCATTTATTTTATTCATCAGTTTTCGACGAAATTCTTTTTCCGTCGAAAAACTTCACAAAGTCAATTTCTTTTGCATTTATTTTATTCATCCATTTTCGACGGAATACATTTTCCGTCAAAAATCTTCGATGGAATCCCTTTTCGGTCGAAATACTTCACAAAGTCAATTTCTTTTGCATTTATTTTATTCATTAGTTTTCGACAGAATCCATTTTCCATCGAAAAAATTCACAATATCAATTTCTTTTGCATTTATTTTATTCATCCATTTTCGACGGAATCCATTTTCCGTCAAAAAACTTCACAAAATCAATTTCTTTTGAATTTATTTTATTCATTCATTTCGACGGAAGACATTTTCCGTACAAAATCTTCGACGGAATCCATTTTCCGACGAAAAACTTCACAAAATCAATTTCTTTTGCATTTATTTTATTCATCCATCTTCGACGGAATACATTTTCCGTCAAAAATCTTCGATGGAATCCCTTTTCCGTCGAAATACTTCACAACGTCAATTTCTTTTGCATTTATTTTATTCATTAGTTTTCGACAGAATCCATTTTCCA
>JAVKPL010011031.1:0-11722 GCA_032173675.1 Gastrolobium villosum | reverse complement strand
CAGCCATGTTCTCAAGATGATCGGGCTGATTGAGAAGCTTGGGAACCTTAGCTTTTAGTCAGTGGATGCCGAGCTAAGTAATGACTGCATCCTACGCCTGAGCTTCCACTTTCAGTCAATTCATCATGAATTACAATATGCAGGGGATGCAAGTGAGCTTGCCTGAGTTGTTAAGCATGTTAACAACAGCTGAAGTGTCTATCAAGAAGGATAGGACACAGGCTCTTTTGATTGGTGGGCCTCAAAGGCCAAGGGAAAGGGTAAGGAGCCTGCAAAAGGTGACCCCCTTAAGGCACCTAAAGACAAGGGTGATGCTGAGTGCTTCCATTGTGGCAAGAAAGGCCACTGGAAGAGGAATTGTCCAGACTACCTGAACAATGTGAAGGACAAGAAGCATGGTGATGCTTCTGCCTCAGGCCTGTTCATGATTGAGATAAATTATTTTTATGCTAATAGATCCTCACGGGTATTATACCGGATGTGGTTCTCATATCTGCAATATGTTGCAGGTACTCAGGAGCCCAAGGAGATTGGATAGAAACGAGGTAGATCTCCGCGTTGGTAATGGAGCAAGAGTTGCTGCTCATTCAGTTGGAGATGCTGACCTTATTTTGCCTACGGGCCTTTTATTGCATTTGAATAATTGTCTTTATGTTCCGCATATTTCTAGAATTAGGAATGAGGTGGAGAAACAGCGTGGCAAGATGATTAAGACATTACGATCAGATCGTGGTGGTGAATATTTGAGCCACGAGTTTCAGGGTTATCTGAGAGAAAATGGAATTCTCTCACAATTTACCGCTCCTTACACACCACACCAAAACGGTGTCTCCGAAAGGAGAAACAGGACCTTGTTAGACATGGTTAGGTCTATGATGAGTGAGACTCAACTTCCAAAATCGTTTTGGGGATATGCCTTAGACACAGCGGCATACCTTCTAAATAGGGTACCGTCTAAATCTGTTCAGACCACACCATATGAGATATGGAGTGGTAGAGACACGAACCTGAGTTACCTCAGGGTATGGGGATCGCCAGCTTATGTCAAAGCGTTGACATCAGACAAGCTTAGTGCTAAGAGTACTAAATGTCTATTTGTGGGGTATCCTAAAGGTACTAAGGGATACTACTTCTACTCCATGGAAGAACACAAAGTGTTTGTTTCAAAGAATGCTGAGTTCCTTGAGAAGGATTTGATCTCTCAAGGAGGCAGTGGGAGTAAGATTGATCTTGAAGAAGTGCAAGATCCACAAGAACAGATTGAGGAACCCGAGTCTGCTCCGCAGGCGACGTTCTCCAATGGAGAAGTAAACACACAACTCCGTAGACCTACGAGGGTCATCCATCCACCTGAAAGGTACGGGTTTGTGATTGAGAATCAGCAAACTGTTGAGGATGATGAACCAAGTAACTACGAGGAGGCGGTCAAAGATGTTGACTCCTCAAAATGGCTTGAAGCCATGGAATCTGAAATGGATTCGATGTATCAGAACAAGGTATGGACCTTGGTTCCTAAACCACAAGGAATAGTTCCTATTGGTAATAAATGGGTCTTTAAAAGAAAGACTGATGCAGATGGCAACGTTCAGACCTACAAAGCTAGGTTGGTGGCGAAAGGGTATCGTCAAAGACAAGGAGTTGACTATGATGAAACTTTTTCACCAGTTGCCATGATCAAATCTATTAGGATCATGCTTGCAATAGCAGCATACCACGACTATGAAATTTGGCAAATGGATGTCAAGACCGCCTTCTTGAATGGGTTCTTGAAGGAGGAAGTGTACATGACACAACCTGAAGGCTTTGAAAACAAAGATCAGGTGCATATGGTATGCAAACTACAAAGGTCAATATATGGGCTAAAGCAAGCATCAAGGAGTTGGAATATACGTTTTGATGAAGTCGTTAAGAGTAACGGTTTTATCAAGAACGAGGATGAACCTTGTGTTTACAGAAAGGTAAGTGGGAGTAATGTCGTCTTCCTAGTGCTTTATGTAGATGACATATTGCTAATAGGAAATGACATCCCCACATTAAAAATAACGAAAGAGTGGCTTTCAGAAAACTTTACCATGAAGGATTTGGGAGAGGCAGCCTTTATACTCGGTATAAAGATCTATAGAGATAGATCCAAGAGGCTGCTGGGTTTATCTCAATCCACGTACGTTGACAAGATGCTAAAGAGGTTTAGCATGGAAGGGTCGAAAAGGGGTTTTCTTCCTGTCAGTCATGGGGTACACCTATCAAGGGCTATGTGTCCTAAGTCACAGCCTGAGAAGGATCGCATGAGTGGAATTCCATACGCTTCGGCTATTGGATCCATCATGTATGCCATGATATGTACGAGACCAGATGTCTCATATGCTTTAAGCATTACGAGCAGATACCAGTCAGACCCTGGAGAGGGTCACTGGACGGCAGTCAAAACCATCCTTAAATACTTAAGAAGAACTAAGGATGCGTTTCTGGTCTATGGTGGGGTTAATGAGTTAACAGTGAAAGGATTCACTGATGCCAGCTTTCAGAGTGACAAAGATGACTGCAAGTCACAGTCAGGATTCGTATTCACCTTAAATGGTGGGGCAGTGTCTTGGAAAAGTTCCAAGCAGGAGACAACAGCAGACTCAACGACAGAGGCTGAATACATAGCTGCTTCAGAAGCAGCTAAGGAGGCAGTGTGGATCAAGAAGTTCATAAATGAACTAAGGGTGGTTCCAAGCGTGGATGAGCCCATACAGTTGCTTTGCGACAACACTGGAGCCATCGCGCAGTCAAAGGAACCTAGGTCTCATCAAAGATCTAAACACGTGCTCCGCAGATATCATTTGATTAGAGAAATCATTGATAGGAATGATGTAAAAATGGATTATGTTCCCACAGACGATAACCTGGCCGATTCTCTGACAAAGGCTGTTTCTCAGAGAAAACATGATAGTCATTATGAGGCTTTGGGCATACGACTTAGGTCTGATTGGCTCTAGGCCAAGTGGGAGCTTGTTAGCATATGGGTGTCCTAGAGACAATCTTTTGATTAAATAAAGGACACTAGATGTAGAACTTTATTTGTCGCAAATAAATGTAAGCACTATTTATTCAGTTTCATATTGTGTCTCGATATTACTGTTAATATTATATGAATGAACTGGATAAACCCCTTGGAATAGAACAGGTATCTCTTGAGTATCTGTGATGAGATCACGATCATGAGGATTCAAGGATATTGCATGTCTATTCCTAATTATATGTTCCTAGTCTAGAGACACTGAGTTTGGGGATCAGTGATCTCGAGTAAGACTAGTACGACTTATCTACTTGTATATGGATACAAGGTAAAGACCTCATGAGCTGCAGATATGGAGATATCTTAGCTAAAGTCGTGGGTGGACCTATAAGAGTATAGCTCGCACTGAACAGACCCAAAAAGAGACTCTATGAGGAAATCTCACAGATAGTGTCATTAGAGTAATCTCTTTATGTTTGGGTGTGTCTTTCCTTAGACCAAAAGTTATTACCTAGACTGTGTTCTTGAAGGCATGTTTTGATTGTATACCTCGTCTGCCTGAAACATGGAGACTCATAGGTATACTGTTGGGCGTGTCCTTAAAGGGCACAGGGCTAGGGTAATAAGCTGAAGGAATTCGTCAAATCTCTGTGAGAGATTAGGTTATCTGTAAACCGGAGAAATCGGGATGACATTTACAGGGACTCGGGAATCTATGCATAGTAAAAGAGATCATGAGATGATCTGCCTTTAGAGTCAGTAAATTGAAGATTCCCTATTTCGAATAAAGCTTACCCAAAACCGCAGGGGTTGATACATTTCCTTACCCTAGGTTAATGGGAAGATAACCGAGACGAAGGGAAATACATACGGTAACCAAATATGTGCAATAGGATGATCAAGTCATTAATCTGACTAGTTCTGGGGCAACAAAGCATTGCTAGTGCTCTGTGTTGTCATTAATTGGGTTGTGGGCTTGTTGGGCCCAAGCCCAGTTATGTCAGTAGCTAAGTTGGACCTAATGGGTCACACACTAACACCTTGTAGTTATGATGGACTAGCTTTAAAGGTATTGGGCCTAATAATGTTATTAGCCCAAGAAGTTGTTTGGAAGCCCACCTAAATGGGTGGGTGGTGCATGGAGTTTAGTAATGGGCTTGGATAGTCCAAGCCATTACTAATTAATTTAATTAGTTAAATTAATAATCAAATATTTGAATTTCGAATTTTGAATTTGAAATTTGAATTTCGAATTTTGAAATTTGAATTTAGAATTTGGATTTCGAAATTCGAATTTTGAATTTGAAATTTGAAATTTGAAATTTGAAATTTGAATTTTAAAATTTGAATTTGAATTTGAATTTTGAAATTCGAATTTTGAATTTGAAATTTGAAATTTTGAATTTTGAATTTTGAATTTGAATGTTTGAACGTTTGAATTCAAGTGTTTGAATTCGAATTTGAATTGGTTTTGAAAAGTTGTTTCATAACAAAAGGATAAGACAGGATCTTATTGGAGCATATTCCTTGGATGAAGAAGCATCTTTGGAGGCTCTCCCTAGGCTGTTTGGTGCATCACTTTTAAGTGATAAGAGTGTTATCTTATCACTTAAAACAAACCTCCATTCAGATTTGGTGGTTGAGGGAATCAGTGGGTAAGTTGATTCAAATTTTGAATGCAACTGCTCAATGTATTTGGACCCTTTATAGGGCTGAATTATGCGCATGAAAACTATATACTATATGATAGTTTATGAATTTAAGTTTAAATTAATTTGAATTTAAATTCATGTGGATAAGATTGGAGGTTGTTGGCAAAGTTTGTTTTGCAACAGCTCCACCTTATCACACTGTTTCATGCATAACTTTCAAAGAAATTTGAAAGTTTGTTTTTCATTTTGAATGAATGAATTCCCTCCTCCTCTCCAAAGGGTGCGCATAAATAGACATGTTCCTCACCTTAGGTTTCATTGGAAAACCAAGCCAACTCTCCTCCTCTATGCACCATTCTGTAGGGTAGCTCAGTACACCTTTCCAAACAGGATACCTAGCCTCCACCCTCACCACTTGTGCGCATAGCAAGCCTCATTGTGGTGTTCATCTGGTGGCTTTCAAGAAAGAGTTCTTGCATCATAGACGAACGGTGGTGTGGATCACCATTAGAGGGTTTGAACCCTTCAAGCCTGACATCTCATCTCCCTGACTGATCAGGCCAAAACAAGGTAACATCATGCTGTCTTAAAGCATGAATCTATGAGTGCATGTATGTTCCGCAGTAAAATTTTTGTTTTACACCTTACATGCATCGGCCTTCAAAGGCCAGTTTACTTTCAGTTGCGGTGTCAGAGCGTGGGTGGATAGAGTCATTAAAGCCTGGCATTCTACTGGAGGATTTGTCGGTGGCTGCATCTTCGTTGGAGGATTTGTCGGTGGCTGGATCTTCATTGGTGTTGGGAGAGGTGAAGTTCTCCCCAGAAGGAAGTGTTACCTCCTGTGTAGTCCCCCCATCAGCCATCCCCTTCTCTTGTGTCTCATCCGCAGGCTTCCGAAAACCCTCCTTACACAACTCCTTCTCATCTTCCCATGTTGTCGCGTCCAGAGGTAAATCGGACCACTGAACCAAAGCTCGAGATACCTCAGTGCCTTTGCGCCAAATGGAACGATGAGCTATCACTGCCACCGGTGTATGGCACGGTGGAACCGCGGTCGTCTGGGCTGGTAAACTATGCAAGGTATATTGCTGATCCGCCAAGAAGGGTTTCAGCATAGACACGTGGAAAACCGGGTGTAGCTTTGACCCCTCTGGTAGCTTGAATTTGTAGGCAACAGCACCGACCCTTTCCAGCACCTCAAATGGCCCATAAAATTTAAGACTCAGTTTAGCAGAGGAACGACGGGATAATGAAACCTGGCGGTATGGTTGAAGACGAAGGAGAACAAGATCTCCAATAGCAAAGGTGATGTCCTTTCTCTTTTTATCCGCCGATGCTTTCATAAAGTAGATGAGAATCAACCGCTTCCAACTGGCTGGAGCCCAGAGAGTAGTGGACCATAGAAGGGGGTTGTCGGCCAAAGGTAGCCTCAAACGGGGAAGATCCCAGCGAGCGGTTGAAGGGAGTATTAAAGTGGTACTCTGCACAGCTCAAGAAGCGAACCCAGGTAGATGGGTGATCATGGACAAAAGCCCTCAGGTATTGCTCTAACACTCGATTAGTACGTTCCGTTTGGCCGTCGGTCTGAGGGTGGTATGAGGAACTGAAACAAAGGGTTGTACCTTGCAGCTTGAACAAGGCGGTCCAAAAATCACTCACAAACAGAGGATCGCGATCCGAAACAATAGATCGGGGAGGCCCATGTAACTTGCCGACATTATCCCAAAAAACCGAAGCCACCTTAGCTGCTGTAAAACGTTGTGGTAGAGGAACGAAGTGCGCTCCCTTGGTCAGTCGGTCACAAACAACAAAAATAGCAGTGTACCCAGCCGATAAAGGCAAGTGTGTAATGAAATCCATGCTAAGATCAGACCAGATAGCAGCTGGAATGGGAAGTGGCTGTAACAACCCGTAAGGTGCATGATTTGCTACTTTAATCTTTTGACAAACCTCATAATTTCTGATAAATTTTTTTACATCTTGTCGGACTGTTAACAAGGTGAAATTCGCACACAGACGGACCAATGTCCGGTGGATTCCCGCATGACCACCCAAAGTAGAGGAATGGAATTCGGTCAGCAACAATGGAATCAACGTTGATGTAGCCGGAATGAAGAGACGACCCCTGTGGTATAGTAGATTATTTTTAAGTTGCCAGTGTGGCAATTCAGCACTCCTCGTTTGTAATGATGTAATAATCTTGGTAGCGTAGGCATCGTGTAACAACTCTGTCTGTAATAAGGTCCCATAATTAGAGATAGGGCCTGTAAGAGCAGTAAGTTGAGGCCCAGGGCCCAACAAATCGTGATCTGGGTGAGGAGATAGGGCATCAGCAGCCTTGTTGGTCTTGCCCGATTTGTAGACTATCGAATAGTCATACCCCAGCAGCTTAGAGAGAAATTGCTGCTGCTCAGGTGTCTGGATCACCTGAGTCATTAAACAATGGAGGCTCTGATGATCGGTGCGAATAAGAAATTTAGCACCCAATAAGTATTGCCGCCATTTAGCCACTGCCGACGTTAAGGAAAACAACTCACGAACATAAGCGGATTTCCTTTGCATAAGTGGGGACAATTTCCTGCTAAAAAAAGCAAGATGGTGTTTTTGTTGAAGCAAGACAGCCCCAATTCCCACCCCAGAAGCATCAGCTTCGATCACAAAAGGTAATGAGAAATTGGGTAAAACCAATGTAGGAGCCGTAGTTAGTAATTCCTTCAATTGGAGAAACGCCTGAGTGGCTTTAGAACTCCAATGAAAACCATCACGGGTCAAGAGATCTGTCAAGGTGCTGCGATACTAGCATAATGTTGAATAAAACGCCTATAGTACCCTGATAAGCCGAGGAATGCGCGGACTTGGGTTTGGGAAGTGGGAATGGGCCACTCTTTAATGGCTAGTACCTTAGTTGGATCAGGATTGACCCCCTCTTTGGAGATAACGTGGCCCAAAAATGCTATTGTGGCTGTAGCAAAGCTGCATTTAGATCTCTTGACAAAAAACTGGTGAGAACGTAAAGTCTGTAGAACCTGTGCCAGATGTTCTATGTGGTCATGCAATGATGGACTATAAACTAGAATGTCATAAAAAAAACCACAACAAACTTACGTAAAAATGAAGCAAATATCTCATTCATAGTGGCCTGGAAGGAAGATGGGGCGTTGGTAAGGCCAAAAGGCATCACCAAGAACTCGTAATGCCCATGATGAGTCCGAAATGCAGTTTTGTGAACATCCTCAGGCTGCATACGAATCTGATGGTAGCCTGAACGTAAGTCAAGCTTTGAAAAAATGGTGGCTCCATAGAGCTCATCTAATAATTCATCAACCGTGGGAATAGGAAAATGGTCCTTAATGGTGACCGCATTAAGGGCACATTAATCCACACAGAAACGCCACGTGCCATCTTTTTTTTTAACCAACAACACTGGGGAACTAAAACCAGAATGGCTAGGACGAATAACACCACTGGCCAACATCTCCGTAACCAAACGTTCGATCTCAGACTTTTGGAAATGGGGATATCGATAAGGACGAACTTGAAATTCCTTAGAATTGGGTAACAGAGGAATGTGGTGGTTATGATTCCTATCAGGCGGAAGTCCCTGTGGAATAGTAAATACATCTTGAAATCGGTACAGTAATTGAGTCAACGCTGGGCCCAATGGTTCGTTAGCCGAAGTAATCGGTGAGTCAATGGGCACAGTAACAGTGTGAGGAACAGCCGAGAAGCACATGAAACAAGTAACGAGACCATTATGACTAGCTAATTTGGACAATTGGGAAGATGAGATAGCAGTTGGGCTAATTTTCGTTTCACCTTGCAACTGGGCCGACGTAGCATGATACTGAAAGGTCATGGTCATGGTAGTATAATCCGTGAGTATGGGGCCCAACGTAGCCAACCACTGAATACCCAATACCACATCTGCACCCTTGAGGTTCAAGACAAAGAGGTCAGCCACAAACTCAAGAGATTGAAGCACAAGAGACACCTGATAACAAGCAGCGGCACAATGCATCAATTCCCCATTTCCCACTTGCACCTGAAAGGAATTAATTGAGTGTAAAGTGAGGCCAAGATGAGATGCCATGCGTTCGGAAAGGAAGTTGTGGGTACTGCCCGAGTCGATAAGGATCTGAACACAGTGGCCATGAATGGAACCTTGCAACCGGAAAGATCGCGCAGAATGATGGCCGAACATGGCATTCAAGCTGATTTCTGGTGTGGAAGCTGTTGTCATGGTTGGATCGGGTGGCAGATCTAGAGGTACTGGTTCAACGAAATCACTGCTCATATCAGATTCAACCTCAGATCCAGCAAAATAAAGGAGGGTAGCCTTACCCTTGCACTTATGACCAAAAGTATACCGTTCATCACAATTATAGCACAAATTGCGATCCCGCTTAGCTTGCCTCTCAGCCGCTGATAAACGGCGAATAGGAATTGCTGGTATAGCTTCAGTATTCTTCGGTGGACCGGTTAACAAAGGAACAGGTGCTGGTAACGCTGTTGACGTCGTGGAACGCAGCGTCCATGACCATGAAGGAGGTCTGTCATCCGCAAATTGGTCTTCGAATAGTCTAGCCAAGGCGAAGGAGCCATGCAGATCCGGAGGCCGCATAGTCAATTCAGCGCGACGGATCTGGGGTTTTAACCCACTGATAAACATACTCTTAAGTATATCAGGTCCAACATTACGTACCTTACTGGAAAGACTCTCAAACTGAATCTGATAATCACAAACTGAACCGATTCGTGTCAATTTGGTGAGTAGACCAGCGGCATCTTCGAAATCTGTAGGTCTGAATCAGTGGTGTAAGGCGACATGAAATTGCGCCCAAGAAGTACATAAGCCATCACGATTTAGCCCTTGAAACCAACGAGCCGCAGGCGGATCGAGATGAAATGAAGCCAGAAGGAGCCGCTCACCATTAGGAATCTGATGATAAAGGCAGTAACGGTCCACCGCAAAAAGCCAGTCGGTGGGATCTCCGGATGCGAACCGTGGAAAGGCTAATCTCGGACGTTGAGCACGCGGTGGGTTGATCATATCAGCATGATTCCCAGGAATGGAACCTAAAATTCCCAGATGAGCCGTGCGAAAGGACTCAACCATAGTATGCATCTCAGTCTGTAGATCAGCACGAAGTAACTGAACCTGGTCACGAATCAGATCAGGGATTAGTAACTGTTGCTGTTGAAGATCGACGATCTGATTGTGCAATTCCCTGGAATGAGTGTTGATATTATCCGCCATGGTGGAGACGTGAGGACAATGAAAGCACCAAATGTAGCGTGTAGTTACATAGCGGGAAAATAAGGAAGGAGATGAGAAGAAAGAGAGAGAGAATTGTGAAAGCTTTTCTGATTGTCTTCTATATTATTTGAATATTCTTTTTATAGTATCTATTATGTAACGCCCTCCCTTGTATGCATCCAAGAGAGTCGTTTGCTAAGCGGAATTAGAGTCGTTAACGTCACATGAGCTAACAAAAATTCTCATATCAATATACAAACCCGTAAGACGTTTCCAATAGTTCTTATAACTTCTGTTTGGACGATAAAAAATATTTCAAGTGATTTAGAAAGAGCACGTTTGAGGGCTTCGCGTGCATATAAAATAATAGTAAATCAGAGTTCGTTTGCTCATAAAAACACCACCCGTAAAGTGCACTGTAAAAATTTCAGCACTTAAGTCTTTCAAAAATCCCTTTCACAAACGTTTTCCAAAAATAGCCGCTGTTCGTAAAGTTCAAGATAAAATAAAGATGATAAGGTCTACAGTCATCCAAGAGTACCAAAACATTAAACATTACAGTCATCCAATCAATCAAACAGCAACAGTGATAATCCATGCATCAGCAAGCAACGGCAAAACATCACTCCTTCAAATGCTTTTACGTCCTCCTGCCATTTTGGAAAAAATAGCAGCCCCGAAGGGGTGAGAATAATCCCAGTAGTGTGGCAACAAAACCAGTAATATAACAGTATTAACTAGGCACAAAATCATAAACAGTCACTTCAACATATCCTTGTTCCTTTTCCTTTTTCCTTTTCATCATATTCATACATATAGCGCATATAACGCCCTTCCTTTTCATCATATTCATACATATTGCGTTTATAACGCCTTTCCTTTGCGCTTTTAGCACCGTCGTGCGCGCACTTCACATTGGAATCAAATATACCTTGGCACCTGAGCTCCATGTGGATTCCAACTGTGGGCCTATGCGGACTGATGCCAAGTGTCCCATACCCCGGTACCTTGGGGATGCCTATATGATGCTTGCTCAAACACATGGTCCTGTACATAACTATTCTAAAACAAGGCCTATATGATCTTGATACATGCATGTCATGCTATGCTTTCACACACAAAGCGTAAAAATGCGGTATGATGTAAAGTGCATGCTTATATACCTTTCATATAGCCATCACGGCACATATACTTTTCATATGCGTTATGCTGCCACATAACGTCTTTACCTCATAATCATATAGCCATCACGACACATTTTTGGCAGTTTCCTTTCATCATAAGGAACATAACTCTTTTACGGAATATGGAGCATCATGTCACAATTTTATACCAGTAGTCAATAGTCACATTAGGTAATATCGCCTGACACTTACCTTGCGTGCCTTAAACAATACCAAACAGCAGCGAAGTATCTCACTTCTTAAGCGCACCTAAATCAATTACAACCAATCATTTACAGCGGCGATTTACAGCAGAAACAGTGAGCATACAACAGCATTTTACAGTGGAAAACAGTGAGCATACAGCAGTGTTTTACAGCAGAAAAATAGTGAGCATACAGCAGCGTTTTACAGCAGAAAACAGTGACGTTTGTTCTTAAAACAGTGAGCAGAAACAGTGACGTTTTACTTAAAAACAGTGGACAGAAACAGTGACGTTTTACAGCAGAAAAACAGTAGCACCTTACAGCAGAAACAGTGACCATTTTCAAACAGAAACAGTGGCACTTTGGACCTCAAAACAGTGGCATAACAGTGGCATTAGACAGTGGCAGAAATAGTGGCATTTGAACATCAAAACAGTGACATA
>JAVKPL010011030.1:0-11394 GCA_032173675.1 Gastrolobium villosum | reverse complement strand
AGACATAGAGATTCTATCTCTAAGAAGAATCAAAGCTTCAAAGAGTTTCTAACATGGCTCCATGGTTTGGGCCAAATCTGGGAATGGTGGCTCCAAACACCAAGGCAGCCAATACCACCAGATCCTCCATTTGCTGAGTCATCCCACGCTGCTGAGTGGGATGACATGGAGGTTTGACTTTTTCTCCTTGCTGACGGAGATTTTGTACATTAGTTTATTTTTCTATTTTGTATTTTAGTTAGTATATTTTTCTCTGATGTTTTAATGTGCGCATTATAGTCTCTTCTATATGCCACTGCTTGTTCCATTGTGCAGGTTTTCCTTCTTGTGGTTTAATTATTGCTGAGGACAGCAATGCTCTAAATCTGGGAATGGTGGGCTTGCGCCTTAGAACTGCAATTCTTCTATCAGGGGAGATATCCTAACTCTTTTCATTTTCTTAGTTATTTTTTTTTAGTTATTTGGTGTGCCATTAAAAAAATTAAAAAAAAAATAAAATAAAATAAAATAAAAAAATGTGTGTTTTGAACAAATCCCAGGTTTAAATGTGCTCATCTTGTTAATGTACATGATTAAATTCTTTGAATATATTGTATGACTTTCTGACATAACATTGCATAGGCATAATTAGATTGCATGGTTGCTCGTTTGTCTGAATTAATATTGTGAAATTCTGATAATGTCTGAGGTCAATTTTCTTGAGTCTGCATTGATACCATAGCTGTAAGGTTTTGAGCCTAAACACTGAAATTTTTGTTGAGAGGTCTCACTGTTGTAATACTCTAGAACTTGATTTGTTTCTCTATTATGCATGCATTGATTGATATGATAAAGGCATTTTGTTCTTAATTGCTATTGGCCAAAATAACTCACCTGTATGAAATTTTCCCTTGCTAGCCCCTTTGAGCTTGAACTTATTTGTTGATAAATGACCTATGGCCTAATTGATGGCTTAGCCTATATCCATGTGACTTACCTTGATTGAGATTGAATCACTAAATGTGTTGAAAATAAAATAAAGAAATTGAGGTAAGCTCCACAAAGGTCAAATGATTAAGGGATAAAGAAAAAAAAAAAAATTCATCTATGCCCTTATAAGAAAAAAAAAAAAAAAAAAAAAAAAAAAGCAAGAAAAAGGAAAAGAGTAAAAGGTGGCTGGAAGGAATTAATTCCTGAAATTCTGTGGGAATGCTAGTGGAGCAAAAATCATTGAATTGAATGTGTTAAAGTGAAATAATATCATTTTTTTTTCAATCTCATTGTTGTTTGAGCTACTATCCATATATTCCTACCCTGTTACCCCGGCCAAGTTACAACCTGTGAAGTCCTTTTGATCAATTAATGCATGTGTGTGATTCTTCATTTTTTAAGAATTTTTGAGAATATGATCAAGCCTATGGTAGTGTTATAGCTTTGAGTGATTGAGTGCTCATTATACCCTTAAACACTGAGTGTTGAGTGAATATTATTTATCTGTGTGAGGGATAACCAATGTAGACTTGTATCTCTAAGAAGCTGATGACATTATTGGGAGTTTATGATGTTGAGTCAGACATGCATGGCATATTGTGTCTGAGAGTGTCTCTGGAATGTTATGTTGGATTAATTGATTATTTCCTAGATTGAGTCTTGTACATTGCTGGGGACAGCAACGTTTAAATCTGGGAATTATTTGATATGCGATCAGCATATAAGGAATTCTAAGATAAAAAGAGGAAGAATGTTACTTAATCTGATGCAAGAAAAGGGCAAAATCAATGTTAATTTGTCAAATATCTTAATCTGAGGTTATGTACTAAAGGACAAAGTGAAACTAAAGGCTCACGCTACGAGCGTGGGAATGGCGCTTGCAGCAAATTCAGATTTTAAATTCGAAATTTGAATTCAAATTTATTTTAATTAAATCTTTCCGTTAAACGTTTCTGTAATAAATTCATACTTTAATATTTCCGTTATAACGTTTATGTAATAAATTGTAAGGTTTCCGTTATACGGGCAATATTGGAATTTCACGCTCACAGCGCGGGAATGGCGCTCAGAGCGTGGGAAGAAGAAAATTGGCAGAAGGTCCCGCGCTGAGAGCGCGGGAGTGGCGCTGTCAGCGTGGGAGGCGCGAAAGGATGGAAATTCAAATTTCACATTTTAGGTCAAAGTCTCTTATAAAAAGAGACTCAACCTTTGAAGGAAAGGATATATCAGAACACACCACAAGACCTAGATCCGGCTGAAGGAAGAGGGCGTTCTTCGTGTTCGTCATTCCGTTCTTATATTCTTCTTCTTCTATTTTCAGTTCATGTTGAAATCAGATCAGCGATCATGATGTTGATTGGCTAGATCTATTTCTGTAGTCAGGGGCATGATCCCTTTGTAAACAATTGTTACAAGGATTGAATCATTCTATGTATTGAATTAATATATTTCATCTTTTATCTTGAGCGTATTGATATTATTTCTATTAACCTAATAGGAAATAATATTCTGGGGATCAGGATTCACAATAGGGATATTGGAATACTGATCCTGAAAGGAGATAAAGATGACTCTCCATGCATGTTCTAGGGATAGACTTGTATGGATTGCAGTCGTGGGATTTATCTACATAATGCTTATTTTCAGGCGGAATTACTAAGGGATTAGGGTTCCAATTGAAGTAAAGGGTTAGATCGCCAAGGGATTGGGATCTAACTAATTATTTCTAAAAGATGATAATTTGTCTGAGTTGTTAATTTCAATAGGTTTTATGAATCAATCCGAAGTAAAATTGGGAACAATTGGTGAATGTACCCTGGCTACAGTCTTCTTCATCACTTTTTCTACAAAAACATCTCTTCATCTATTTTAAGTCTTTTTCAGAAAAATACAAAAACAAAGCTTTCACTTTTATTGTTATTTAATTTCAATTACAATTATTTGTCAACAACCAATCGATTTATCTAACTTAAGAGGACTGGTTATAGTAGTAATTGTTCATCAATCCCTGTGGAGACGATACTTACTTATCACTTTATTACTTGGAACGATCGGTGCACTTGCCGAGATCGCAACACTGTCCTTGGCCAACGGAAGAATAAATTGTTACATGTTATATACTATGCTAGCAAAATTTTAAATGAGGCACAAGTAAATTATGCCACTACTGAAAAAGAAATGCTAGCAGTAGTATATACATTAGACAAATTTAGATCTTATCTGTTGGGTTCCAAGGTGATAGTGTTTACTGACCACTCTGCTATCAAGTATTTAATGAATAAGCAGGATGCAAAGCCTCGTTTGCTCAGGTGGATGCTCTTATTACAAGAGTTTGACTTGGTGATTCGAGATAAGGCTGGAGTGGAGAACAAAGTGGCAGATCATTTGTCACGAATTCATGAAAAAGAATTACAGGATGGTCCCGAGAAAGAAATAAATGATCATTTTCCTGATGAAAAAGTAATGGCTATATTCCTAACCCCTTGGTTTGCAGATATTGCCAATTACAAAGTGATAAAAGAGCTGCCACCCAACCTTACTAGGCAACAACAGAAGAAGTTCCTTAGAGATGCAAGGAGATTTTATTGGGATGATCCTTACTTGTACTTCCAGTGTGCTGATGGAATTATAAGGAGGTGTGTGCCAGAATTTGAAGTTCATGAGATCTTGTGGCACTGCCATGCGTCAGACTATGGAGGACACTTTGGAGGTAATCGGACCGCTCAAAAAGTTCTACAGAGCGGTTATTATTGGCCTTCTATATTTAAGGATGCAAGGGACTTTGTGGAAAAATGTGATAAATGCCAAAGAACTGGAAACATTTCCCGTAAGAATGAAATGCCTCTGAACAGCATATTAGAGGTAGAATTATTTGATGTGTGGGGGATAGACTTTATGGGACCATTTCCTTCATCCTTCTCCAACCAATACATCCTTGTTGCGGTTGATTATGTCTCCAAGTGGGTTGAGGCTGTTGCTCTTCCTACTAATGATGCTAAGGTGGTTATGAACTTCTTAAGAAAGAACATATTCACCAGATTTGGTGTACCTAGGGCCATAATAAGTGATGGAGGCACTCATTTTTGTAACAAGCAGTTTGATAACTTGTTGGCTAAATATGGTGTTAAACATAAGGTTGCTACACCTTATCATCCACAAACAAGTGGCCAAGTAGAGGTTTCTAACAGGGAACTAAAGAGGATTCTAGAGAAGACTGTTGGGAATTCTTTGAAGGATTGGTCTAAGAGGTTGGATGATGCACTATGGGCGTACATGACTGCTTTTAAGACTCCTATTGGTATGTCCCCTTATCAATTGGTATTTGGGAAATCTTGTCATTTACCTGTAGAGTTGGAACATAAAGCTTTTTGGGCAATCAAATTCCTAAATTTTGACCCAACAAAAGCTTTTGAAAAAGACAGATTCAGTTAAGTGAGCTTGATGAGTTCAGGAACTCTGCATATGAGAGTGCCAGAATTTACAAGGAGAAAACCAAAAAGTGGCATGATAATAAAATTACTCACAAGGAGTTTGCTCCCGGCCAACAAGTTTTGCTGTATAATTCTCGCTTGAGGTTGTTTCCAGGAAAATTAAAATCAAGATGGTCGGGTCCTTATGTGGTGAAAACAGTTTTTCCTTATGGTACAATAGAAATATCACCACTGAATGAAGATAGACCTTTCAAGGTAAATGGTTCGCGGTTAAAATTCTATCATGAAGGAATTGTCTCACACGATACCGTGACTCAATACCTCAACCCTGTTGGCACATAAAGAGGTAACCGTCAGGCTCGTGACGTTAAACACGCGCTTATTGGGAGGCAACCCAATAAAGAAAAAAAAAAAAAAAAATAAAAAAAAAAAAAAAAAAAAAAAAAAAAAAAAAAAAAAAAAAAAAAAAAAAAAAAAAAAAAAAAAAAAAAAAAGCGCACACCCGCGCCGACGGCGCTAGTCCGCGCAAGGCGGCGCGCACCCGCGGCGCCGTTCCGCGCTGCGGCGCCCCTCCGCGCCAGCGGCGCCCTTCCGCGCCTGCGGCGCCTCTCCGCGCCTGCGGCGTCCATCTGCGCAGGGGCGCTGGATCTCGCGAGAAAAAAAAAATTGTGTTATATTATCTGAGATTAAATCTGGGAATGGTATGTGCAGGGTGTGACCAGAAATATTTGCAATATTTATACCATCTGCATGCATATTTATTAACTGATTTGATTTGAGATAAATCTGGGAATTATCTGTATTATGGCTGTATTTCTGAATTTCAGACATTTAAGGGTAAGGAACCAGCAGCTGCTAGTAAAAAAAAAGAGAAAAATTTCTACTCTGGATGAAAGCAGATTTCTGCACATGGAAGCTCAGAAGAGATTCTACGATTCATATGCAGACAAAGGTTTTATTCCAGAAAGACGTATTTCTCTGGATCTACCTCATGACAACCCCATTATGAGAACTATCCAAAGGAGGAAATGGGAGAAGTTGGTAGATTACGCTGAACTAGCCCCCAGCTCAATTGTAAAGGAGTTCTACGCAAATGCTGATTTGGAGGAATTACACAGAACCAGGACTTCTTGGGTAAGGGGAGTTGCAGTCCCCTTTGATTCAGCTACCATTGAGGCATTCCTGCAAACAAGTTTCCACTATTCTACGACTTGCGATTATGTTAATCTTTATAATCGCATGTTGCCTATTATGGGACGCAGGCAATATCCGGAGGAATTTCCTCAATTAACTGAGATGGTGCGGAAAAGGATAACTCAACCATTCTCAGAATGGGAAAATAAATATGGGGGAATTCCAGAAAAGTTACGCATGTCACACCTGACTGGTGAATGCCGTTTCTGGCATTGTTTTGTGAATGCTAACATCTTGCCCTCCTCTAATCTGTCAGATGTGAATATTGAGAGGGCATCTCTCTTACATATACTTATTGGGGAAGAAAGGTTGCATATTTCTGCCGCATTATCTGATAGAATTTGCCATATGGTAACAAGGAGTAGGCAAAAAGAGCGTCTGGGTTTGGCTTCCCTCATTTCAAATTTGTGTATTCGGGCCGGTGTGCTTATTCCTGAAGATGAGGAGTTTGATATTAGACCTGCATCTACATTGACTCTGGACACATACATAGATCACTGTGATAAATCTGAGGTTGATTTCAGAAGTAGAGGCCGCAAAGCTGGTAGGCCTCCTTCTCCACGTGTTCCACATATGGCTATTATACCTCAGGTACCTGTGTCGGATGCTTCAGAAGCACATTATGCTCATACGACTCCAGTTACTACACAAGGACCTCCTCCTGCTTATGATTTTTATGAGATGCAACAACAGCTTTCACAGATGTTTATTCAGAATCAGCAGCAGTTCAAGCGTATCTCTGTTCAGAATGAGAAACTTCTTATGCAGGGAGAGTATTTTCAGCAATTCCTGGAGCATGCATATCCTACTGTGCCATTTGAAACATTTCGACCGGTGTATCCAGAAGTTCCTCCTCCTTTTGTGTATCAAAACCCTTATCCTGCTCCGGCTCCAGCTGATGTTCCCATGCCTTCACAGCCATTTATGGACCCAGAGCTGTATCGTCCTGCTCCTGATCCATTCCAAGATGCTCGAAGGATGGCAACGGAAGATTCTGAAGATGAGGACGATTGATGTCTCCTACGGATGGAGATATATTGTATTTTAGCCTAATTTTTCTGTTTCTTAAATTTGCTGTTTTGATTATGACCATAGGTTGTAGTTAGGGTCAATTATTTTCTTTTTGTTAGCTTATTCCTCAAACATTCAGATATTTTGATGTGTGCATTATAGTTTCTTCTATATGCCACGGTTTGTTCTATTGTGCAGGTTTTCATTCATTTTTGTGGTCTAATTATTGCTGAGGACAACAATGCTCTAAATCTGGGAATGGTTGGCTTGCACCTTAGAACTTCAATTCTTTGATCAGGGGAGATATTCTAACTCTTGTAATTTATTTATTTTTAGTTATTTTTGTAGTTATTTTGTGTTATCTTTAAAAAAAAAATGGTGTGTTTTGAACAAATCCCAGGTTTAAATGTGCTCATCTTTTTAATGTACATGATTAAATTCTTGGAATATATTGTATGACTTTCTGACATAACATTGCATAGGCATAATTAGATTGCATGATTGCTCGGTTGTCTGAATTAAGATTGTGAATTCTGATAATGTCTGAAGTCAATTTTCTTGAGTCTACATTGATACCATAGCTGTGAGGTTTTGAGCCTAAACACTGAAATTTTTGTTGAAAGGCCTCACTGTTGTAATACTCTAGAACTTGATTTGTTTCTCTGTAATGCATGCATTGATTGATATGATAAAGGCATTTTGTTCTTATCAGCTTTTGGCCAAAATAGCCCACCTGTATGAAATTTTCCCTTGCTAGCCCTTTTGAGCCTGAATTGATTTATTGTAAAATGACCTGTGGCCTGATTAATGGCTTAGCCAATATCCATATAACTTACCTTGGTTGAGATTGAATCACTGAAAGTGTTGGAAATAAAGTAAAGAAAGTGAGGTAAGCTCCACAATGTGGCAGGAAGGAATGAATTCCCGGAATTCTGTGGGAATGTTAGTGGAGCAAAACAATTGAGTTGAAATTGTTAAAAATGAAATAATATCAGTTTTCAATCTATTGGTTGTTTGAGCTACTATTCAAATTTTCCTACCTATTACCCCAGCCAAAGTTACAACCTGTGAAGTCCTTTTGATCAATTAATGCATGTGTTTGATTCTTCAATTTCAAGAATTTTGTAGAATATAATCAAGCATATGGTAGTGTTATAGCTTTGAGTAATTGAGTGCTCATGATACCCTTAAACACTGAGTGTTGAGTGAACATTATTTATCTGTGTGAGGGGTAATCAATGTAGACTTATATATTTAAGAAGCTGATGACATTATTGGAAGTTCATGATATTGAGTCAGGCATACATGGCATATTGAGTCTGAGAGTGACTATGATTGTTATGTTAGATTAAGTGAATATTTCCTGGATTAAGTCTTTTACATTGCTGGGGACAACAACGTTTAAATCTGGGAATGGTTTGATGTGCCTCTGGCAAGTGTGATTTTTCTGTGATAAAATTGACAAGAATTGAGTCATAAGAGAGCAAATTAAATACATATTGGCTAATTATATTGATTCTTTGAATGTCAATAATATTCACCTTTTAATTGTATTTTTACAGGGAAAATAAATGAAGAATTATAAAAAAAACCTGTTAATGCAATTTTCCACGGTTATAGCACACTATGAGTTCCAAGCATGACGCGGGTCAGCACCAAACTGACGCAAAACCGCACCAGATTACGAACTTTGTATGCGAGGACATCAAAGTGGCGCGAGGTAGCAACAAATTGGCGCTCCTCAGCGCAACAAGACAGAACCTTGGCGCAACCTAGCGCCCACTAATGAAGAAAGTGGCGCTGCTCAGCGCAATATGACAGAAGTTTGGTGCAACCTAGCGCCCATTTACGAAAGAAAGTGGCGCTTCTCAGCGCAATAAGACAGAAGGTTGGCGCAAACCAGCGCCAATTTACAAAGGAAATGACGCAAGCTAGCGCCGTAAGTCAGTGCATTGGCGCTAGCTAGCGCCTAAAAAAAAAGGAAGTTGGCGCTAGTTAGCGCCCATGAATAGTAAAAATGGCGCTAACTAGCGCCATATGTATTGAAGAATGGCGCCACCCAGCGCCAAGATTAGGAGTGGCGCAAACGTGCGCCAATTCGGTGCCAACTAGCGCCGGTTTGCGGGAACAGATCTCCGTGTTTTCTGAGGATATTTTTGGAAGGAGAAAAGAATATTATAAAAAGGACATTTGCTGAATTAGGTCAGCAGACTTGGCAGATCTGAAAAAAGGAAAAACACAGATACAGGTTAAGAGACAGATCTGAAGATTGGAGGAGAAGGGCATTGGATGTTCTTCGTTCTTCATCTACATCTAGTATTTCTTTATCTTTTGTTTTAATTTTATGTTGAATTTTAGATCAGCGATCATGATGTTGATCGGCTAGATCATTTTTATTGTAGTCAGGGTCACGATCCATATGTGAACCCTTGACATGAAGGATTGATTTGTGATTTTTAATTTATATAATTATCTTTATCTTTACTCTGTGCGAATTTTATATTCCCTTTATTAGAATTGATCAATTTGATAGTTGGGGATATTCTGAGGATCAAAATCCTAGATAGGAATATTGGGGTTTTGATCTCGAAAGGGGGTAAGATAACAATCTGTATGCGTGCTAGGAATAGACGTGTATACGATTGCAGATGCTTAAATTATCACGCCCATTGCTTGATCCCATGAGAAACATTGCAAGGAATTGGGGTTTCTCATGGGATTAAAGGGTTAACCCTGCAAGGAATTGAGGGTTAACTATTAAATCTTTTAGATGATAATTTATCTGAGTGATTATATAAATGATTTTTATAAATCAATCCGGAGTAAAAAGCGGGGATCATTTGGTGAATGAACCCTGGCTACAATACTTTTTTATAAATCAGTCCAAGGTTATTTTTTATACTGACCATGCAGCATTGAAGTATTTGTTAGCCAAACAGGATGCTATACCCAGGTTGCTCCGGTGGATGTTACTTCTGCAAGAATTTGAAGTAGAGATTAAGGACAAGAAAGGAGTGGAAAACTTGGTAGTTAATCATTTATCAAGGATCACAGAGACAGATTTACAGGAGGGTCCAGAATTAGTGATCAAAGAAGAGTTTCCTGATGAACAAATATTGGCCATTAGTACTGTTGCACAGTTGGTGCATGATAAAGTTTTGTCTGTTGACACTCCACCATGGTTTGCTGATTTTTTAACTATAGAGCTGCTGGAGCCATGCCAAAGGATTTCACTTACCAGCAGAGGAAAAAATTCCTGCATGATGTGAAGAGATACATCTGGGATGAACCATATCTCTTTTATAGATGTTCTGATGGAGTAATAAGAAGATGTATTCCAGAAGAGGAGCAGAAGAGTGTTTTATGGCACTGCCATGGTTCAACTTATGGTGGTCACTTTGCAGGGGAAAGAACAGCAGCCAAGGTTCTGATGAGTGGTTTTTACTGGCCCACATTGTGCAAGGATGCCCGAAAATACGTGGAGGCATGTGACAATTGCCAAAGAACCGGGAACATCTCCAGAAGACATGAAATGTCTTTAAATAACTTTCTGGAGGTGGAGGTTTTTGATGTTTGGGGTATGGATTTTATGGGACCCTTCCCTTCATCCTACTCTAACAAGTATATCCTGGTGGCAGTTTACTATGTTTCTAAATGGGTTGAAGCCATAGCCACTCCAACAAATGATTCTAGGGTAGTGATTGCCTTCTTGAGAAAGAACATCTTTGCCAGATTTGGAATCCCAAGAGCCATCATCAGTGATGGGGGCACTCATTTTGATAATAGGTGGGTTGAATATGCTCTTGCAAAGTATGGAGTCAGACACAAGATAAGCACTCCATACCACCCGCAGACTTGTGGTCAAGTTGAAATTTCCAACAGGGAATTGAAAAGAATATTGGAAAAAACTGTTGGGAATGCTAGGACTCAATGGTCCAAGAAACTTGATGACACCTTGTGGGCTTACAGGACAGCATTTAAGACTCCAATTGGAATGTCTCCATTTCAATTGTTGTTTGGGAAAGCATGCCATTTGCCTGTTGGGTTGGAGCATAGAGCACTGTGGGCTATCAGGTTTTTAAACTTTGATTCCAAGGCAGCAGGTGAAAAAAGGTTGCTGCAATTGGATGAATTCCGTTTGCAAGCATATGAAAGTGCCAACCTTTACAAGGAGAAGACTAAATTATGGCATCATAGGAAGATCACACCTAGAGACTTCAAAGTGGGGGATCAGGTGTTGTTGTTCAACTCCAGGTTGAAGTTGTTTCCAGGAAAGTTGAGGTCCCGTTGGTCTGGACCGTTTGTAGTTAAGAGCATGAAGCCTTATGGAGAGATGGAAATATGTTCTCAGGACTCTGACCGAAGTTTCACTGTTAATGGTCAGAGGTTGAAAATTTATATTGGATCTGATGTAGACAGGCAACTGATTTCAGTTGCCTTGTTGGAGGTAAGTTAGATTATACCCGTCAGGCTCGCGACGTTAAACACGCGCTGAGTGGGAGGAAACCCACTGTACCAGGTATATGACTTTGATGTTAATACCATGTTCCAAGAAAAGAAGAGGGAAGAGTGATGAAAAATTTTTAAGAAGAAAAATTCTGACAAGTGCTGGGCGCTAAAACGTTCATCAGGACCGTTTTAGCGTTCTGAGAATTGCACTAAGTGCAAACTCTCTGGCCATGCGCGCTAAAGCGCAGAAACTGAGGGCTTTAACGCTCTACAAGAGTACTGAAATAAGAACTCTCTGGCCTGGAGCGCTAAAACATTCACACTGACCGTTTTAGCGCTC